>PVJS01006424.1:11223-60047 GCA_004027185.1 Glis glis | reverse complement strand
AAAAAAAAAAAAAATAATAAGGAATAAAATAGGGCTGGGATATAGCTCGGAGGTAGAATGTCCCTGGGTTCAATCCCCAGTACCCCCCCCAAAAAAATCTATAGAGTGGTGTGTATTAGAGGTAAAGTTTGATAGTATTTGTGTTAGTCAGCTTTCCGTCACTGTGACAAAATGCCTGAGAAAAAACAACTTAAAAAGAGGAGGGATTTAATTTGGGCTTATGGTTTAAGAGGTTTCAGTCCACGGTTGGCTGGCGTAATTGCTTCTGGACCTGCAGTGAGGCAAGACATCATGGCAAATGGGTATAGCAGAGCAAAGCTGCTCACCTCATGGCCACCAGGAAGCCAGGAGGGAGGGGCAGGGGACAAGATAGCGTTTCCAAGGGCATGCTCCCAATGACCTGCTCCCCCCGACTAGGTCCTGCCTTCTATAGTTTCGACCACTTTCCAATACGGCTAATAAATTATGGATCCATCGATGGATCAATCCACTGATGAGGTCCCCAAAGCCCCACCTCTGCACACTGCTGCATGGGGGACCAAGCCTCCATCACATAAGCCTTTGGGGACATTCCAGAACCAAACCATATAGTGTCTTAGTATCAAGAAATATATCGCATGTCTATTATTACTGACCATAATTAGCTTTAGAAATGAGGCTTTCTAATTAGATCTTTTAAATCTTTTTATTTAATTATTTTTATTTTAATCAATCAATTAATTAATTAATTAGTTTTGTGTTTCTGGGGATTGAACCTAGGGGCATTCTACCTCTAAGGTATATCCCTAGCCCTTTTTAAAATTTTTTTTTTGTTTGAAATAGGGTCTCGCTAGGTTGCTGAGAGTCTTGCTATGTTGCTGAGGTTGTGCTTGAACCTGTGATCCTCCTATCTCAGTACTAGGATTACAGGCATGTGCTACCATGCCCCCCCCTTTATTTTTAATGAGATAAAGGGAACAAATTACTGACACACACAACCAAGTGGATGCCAAATAATAGGAACCGAACACAAAGGGCTGCATACTGATTCCACTTATAGAACATTCTGGAAATGAGAAAACTCAAGGAAAAGACAACAGATCAGTGGCTGCCAAGGGCTGGGGGAGGAGTTGGGGCTGACTACAAAAGGGGTGAAGGAAGACTTGGGGTGATGAAACAATTTGGTATCAGGATTTTGCTGGTGGTGGCAGAACTGCACATTTTGTCAAATTGTCTAGATTTTTCTGTATGTAAATAAATGAAAAGTGAGTAAGAAGGAAATATGTTCAAATAATTAAATTGCATTGTAAGCCCACAAAAAGAAGTTGGGGAGGCCTCACTATTCTTGTAATGTACTGCGGTAGACAAAACCTTCCTAAATAAAAGGGGTCCACAGTGGCAGAAAGGTCTGGGGATACCAAGACTACAGGGAAGACTTTGAGCTTATTTTAAATATCCTCAAATAATCCGACAGGACTCGTAGTCCCCGAGCTTCTGCAGCATGTTCATAGCCTCAGATATGTCCAAGGTAGAGAAGAGAGGGAAGCAAGGGACCTTTGCCCTTTCTACATAGGAAGAAGAAGAGCCTCGGCACAAAAGAGGTGATGATTTCAACTCACTAGAAAGCAGACTGCACACGGGCAGGGGTCTGAATTGTGTCCTGATATATAACCAGTACTGTAGGACAGAATCAGAGAGATATAATGTGTGTGTCCTCAAAAATAGAATGTGGAATGAATTGATGAGTTGTAGCTAAATGACTTAATTACTCAATTCCAAACATGTGAATATGCCAGAAAAAAAAAAACAAAAAAAAATGCTTGGATATACAGTGCAGCTTGAAATCAGCATAAATGACAAAAATCAAGAGAGAACTCAAAGTCAGTGTGGTGAACAGAAGTGATAAGTATCTAACAAACTACATGTGCACTTACTTTTTTGTGTGTGTGGTACTGAGAATTGAACCCAGGGGCATTCTACCTCCAAGCTACACCCTCAGCCCTATTTTATTTTTTTATTTTGAACAGGTTCTTGCCAACTTGCTGAGGCTGGACTCAAACCTGCAATCCTCCTGTCTCAGCCTCCCAAGTACTGGGATTATAGGCATGCGCCACCACCCCTGGCTTGCATGTACCTTTTGATGCACTTACCTTCTGAAGCAATTCCACTTGCAGGAATTTCTCTGAAGATATGCCTCCAGCAATACAAAAATACACATGAATGAGGCTATTCTTTGCAGCACTGCTTCTAATTGCAAAATATTGGAACCAACTTAAATATCCACACAGAGAAGAGTAGCTGATGAACTCTGCTCTATCTACTTAACAGAACTCTATGCGGCTATAAGAAAGAAAGAGGAAGACCTTCATGTACTGACAGGAAACGGTTTCCTAGCTTTGTCTACCAAGAGGACTGGAAGCAATGACACCACCATAGCAAAGATCAGAACCTTGTTTCAAGATCTGGTCTCCCAGCCGGGCGTGGTGGCGCACGCTTGTAATCCCAGTACTTTGGGAGGCGGAGACCAGAGAATCCCGGTTCGCAGCCAGCCTCAGCTCTCTCTCTCTTTCTCTCTCTCTCTACTTAGTGAGGCCCTCTGCAACTTCGTGAGACCCGGTTTCAAAATAAAGTATAAAAAAATAGGGCCGGGGGTGTAGCGTGGAGGTAGAATGCCCCGGGGTTCAATCCCCGGTACCGAAAAAAAAAAAAAAAAACAACAAGATCTGGTCTTCCAAAAAAAGGAACCTGAATTGTCTGTATAAATGGCAGGTTTCAGGACTACGAAACAAACAGTAGAAGGTAAGCCTGGAATAGCTTGTGCTGCCATTAAGTAAGTAATTACCTAAACATGACAGGCACATGTCCAAAGGACATCAGAGCCAACTTGAAGAAGCTCCCAATGGCCAAATTCAAGAAAATTTCAGGAAAAATATAAATCTTGCTAGTAATGTATTATAACCCATAGGAAAATCAAGGGCACAAGGATAAGGATAAAAATTTGAATAAGTAAATATAGAGGGGGAACAGCTCTTCCTTATATAGTGCATGACAATTGCCAAATATAAAAGCAATGATGAAAATAGAAGAAAAATCACCATTTTGCAAACACTACAACAGTATGTGTTACAGGCAATGATCATCATTGAATGCTAAAATTAATGTAAGAGTGTGATAATGAAAATCAGGATGTTTACATGTTTCAAAGTACCTCCCTATAGATATAACTCAATTGCAAAAGGAAAAAAAAATAGTAAGTTTACAGTGGAGACACCTGACCAATGTCACCAAGTGATAAAAGTTCACCTCACCAGTAATGAGACAAACTGGTATCATGTAGTACTAAGAAGAGCGCAACATCACATTAAGGTTTTCTTGCCAAAAATGCAAAACATGAACTTAATCATGAAGAAGCATCAGACTAACCCAAAGTGAAAATCATTCTATAAAATTTATTAGGCTAACACTCTTCAAAATGTCAAGGTCATGAAAGACAAAGAAAAAGGGAAGAACTTTCCCAAATTAAAGGAGATTAAGATCTGGCAACTAAATGCAACGAGGGACACTGGACTATATCCTAGTCCAGGAAAAGGACATTGGGAAGACAATTGGGAAAATGGGAATAAGGCCTACAGATTAGTTAACAGAATTCTATCAATGTGAATTTCTTAGCTTTGATCATTTTACTATGATTATTTAAGATGTTAACAGCTGGGGAGGCAGAAGTATATACTGGAATTGTTTGTACTATTTACAATCTTTTCTAAGTCTGAATTATTATAAAATGAAAACAAATAAAAATATTTTAAAGATTGCAAATTAAAATTTCAAGAGCATCATAAAAAATTTAAAAAAAAGAAAATAGAGAAAACCAAAGTAACCTACCAGAAATCAAAAAGGGAAGGAGGGAAGAAACCAAGGAAAATAAAAACACAAACCAAAATGGGAAAAATAAAACTGACTATATCAATAATCACAATAAAATAAACCCACTAATTTAAAAGCAGAGACATCTTGATGAATTTTCAACCCATCAATATTTTGTTTTTAAGAGTCACACTTAAAGTCGGGTTGAATGTAGAAGTTGAATATAAAGGAAGTTTGAACAAAAGGGGGAAATACTAACAAAATGGGAAAATAGAATTTATGATAAAAGGCACGATCACCAGGCCATATTTCAGGATAACTAACCCTAGCCACTATGTTCGAGGTCCCAGTGGATACTCACATAAAGGCTTCTTTCTCTCTTACGTGAAGTCTAGCATAGGTTAGGAGGCCTGCTTCCATATTTTAGCTATGCATCTGGAACACGTGGCCACCGAGATCACCATGGTAGAAGAACAGAGAAATGATGGAGACATTCCAGAGGTGACACTTGTCACTTTTCCTTGCAATCCATCCCCTAAAACTGGTCAGATGGCTCCAACCCAACAGCAAGAATGTAAAGTCCTCTCTCTGCCATCAAGAGGGAAAACTAGCCCGGCGTGGTGGCGCACGCTTGTAATCCCAGTACTTTGGGAGGCGGAGACCGGAGGATCCGGGTTCGCGGCCAGCCTCAGCTCTCTCTCTCTCTCCCTGTCTCTCTCTCTCTACTTAGTGAGGCCCTCCACAACTTCATGAGACCCGGTTTCAAAATAAAGTATAAAAAAATAGGGCCGGGGGTGTAGCGCGGAGGTAGAACACCCCTGGGTTCAATCCCCGGTACCGCAAAAAAAAAAAAAAAGAGGGAAAACTATAATGATAAAAGGAGCCCACCAAGAAGATAAACCAGTCACAAATTGTGTGAGTCCAGCAGCATCTTCTCATAAAAAAAAAAAACAGAGAATGACACTAAGTAGACAAATCAACACAGCTAATGGGAATTTTGTTCACACATTCATTAGTATGTGATTAATCACACCAAAAATTAGCAAAGGAATAGATTTGCACAGCACTGATATGAATCATGATCTAATGATGACATAGATAGAATCTGTGACCCAGCTAGTGGAGAATATGTATTCTGTTCACACACATAGGGATCAGTGAGAAGATGACCACCTGCTAGATTAGAAGTGGTGTTCCAGAAATTCCACAGAACCTATGTCCTAAGGACTCACTATAAGACTACAAAGTAATTATAATAAAAAGAAAACAAAAAAGGATTAAAAAGAATATCTTTGGAAAGTAAAATTTAGACTTTTAGGTAACCAATGAGTTAAAGAAAAAAATCACAATGCAGATTATGAATTATTTGGAGCTGAATAACAATGAGAGCACTATATATCAAATTTATGGGAGTCAATGAAGGCAAGGATTAGAGAGAAATTTATGCTCTGAAATTCATCTATTAAATATTGAAAATAATTGAGTTAAGTATTCATTTCAAGAACTAAGAAAAACTAGATTAAACCCAAAGAAAGCAGAAATAAACAAATAAATAAGAAAGGAGTAAAAAATTAATGGAAAAATACATTAATGCTTCATAAAACTAAATGCTGGTATTTAAATGACTAAAGAAAAGAAAAACCTCATGCAAGTCTGTCCAATTTTAGAAAGAAAAGGGGGGTACTAACTACATCTACATAACAGGTTACTATGAAATAACTGAATTCTTATAAATTAAAAAACATGGAGTCAGGGATGGTGGTGCATGGCTGTAATCCCAGCACTTGGGAGGCTGAGACAAGAAGATCGCAGGTTAGAGGCCAGCAACTTAGCGAGACCCTCAGCAACTTAGTGAGACCCTGTTTCAAAATAAGAAAATAAAATAATGGTGGTGATGTACTTCAGAGGTAGAACACCCCTGGCTTCAATCCTCAGTACCACATACAAACCTAATAACATGGAAAATTATAAATGCAAATACAGATATAGATATGTGCATGTACACATACACACACAAAATGAGCCAAGAAAAAGTTAGAACATAGAAGTAAACCAATCACCACTAAATAAACTGAACTGCTAGTAAATAATTGGCTATGATGGACTACTACCCAGCAGTTAACACAAACCAACTAGAGCTATGTGTATCAACAAAGACTGCAACAACACAAAGGGGGTGAAAATAGAAAGCAGAGAACACTAAGGTTGGTGTGACATATTTGTGTAAAACAATAGGTTGCTACTTGTTTGTACAGAGAGAGAAATCAATGGCTGTATAAACACACAGCCAATTCCTGTTCGTTGAGAGGAAGAGGGGAGAAGTGCAGTAAGACCTCAACTTGGCTGGAGAAAGAAGTGAAAGACGGAAAGAGACAAACTTCCTCTGGACTCCTCCTGCCCGGGCCAGTGCCCAGCCAGGCCTCTCCCGAGAGAGAACACAGCAAGAACGGCGCTTCCTTTCACCACACTGGAATCGTTTGTACAGGTTGCATCACTGGCCCACCCGCCAGCCTCGCATTGCTGCAGCCAAAGTCGTTCAAGCTTCCCACCCTTCTCCTCTCCTAGACCAAAACCTGGCTCCCCGGCTCTGGCTGCCCGCCGTAAGAAATCTTCTATTACTGCCCAGGCAGGACACTGGCAAACAGGCAGCTCTAGTCTTCCCTCCCCTCTCCAGGCTCTGCTTTCGTCTTCCGAGTCCTGACCATGTAGGAAAGCCAGTGTGCACCTGCTCTGCTCTGCCCCGTCCTCCTTCCCTGATGGGGAATCTCCTCCGGGCAATGTAGCAGAGAATTCGGAATCTGGAACCCGGAGTCCTACCGTCTCTGCGTCTTTGGGCAAAGCGCCTAACCTTTCTGTGCCTCGATTTCAGCCTCCATCAAATAGAAATGATATCGGATGTACTAGGAAGATTCTTGGAAGCTATAAGTGGTAAGAACTCCCCCGTGTTTCATGAAAACTCTGCCCTAGTCACTAGGCTCGTCTAATCCTGTCAGCAATCAATGATGTAGACGTTTTCCCTCTCCATTTGACAGATGAGGAAATGAAGGCAGAGAAAGTTTAAGTATCCTGACTAACGTTACACAGCTGGGTCTTTAACCACTATGCTACACTGCCTTCCTGTATAAGGCAGGTGAGGTGGTTCTTCTGTAGGACTTCATAGAGTGACTGGGACGTAGAAGACAGTAAGTGTTATGTGTTATAGTTGAGAGCTGTGCCCAGGCTCTGCGGCGTACAAGCACAAGCTTCACAGAAGTTGCCAGGCCCTGTCCTCCATGTGCTCCACTGAGCATGCGCATCCCTCCAGGAGCAAACCTGCCAGGGCTACCTGCTCACAATAGCGAATATGAGAGGGGCGAGCACTGCCTGTTTTCATTACTGTGACTTCACCCCTGGGAACACCTGCACAGCAGCCCAGCGGTGAGCGTCTGCCTTTAAATGCTGTTTTAAGCTTTTATCTTCTAAGCCTAATGCCACCGCAAGGTCTTCGAAGGCAGTGACTCCTTATATGTCAATTCTCCCTCATCCAGCCCAGCCCCTGTATTTTCCCTGAATTATACATACGTCTTGTGTTAACTCAGTAAATGGATAGACTGCTTAGAGATATGTTGCTTCCACCTAAAATGCTGACAATCTAAGGACTAAGTCAAACTTCTGAAACATAGCATTGTTGTCTATGCAACCTGAGGGGTGAAGCACCCGGAAAATTCCTCCCTAAATTAACTCACTGACAATAGAGAAGGTTTACATCAAACAGAGAATGCTCATGTTATAAAAAAGCACAGTTGCAAAAGTTCTTAATGACAGAGAAACATGCTGTGATGTAATGGTAAGTGGGAAGCGTAGGTGTGTTAGCTTTCTCTGTGAGAAAGTACCCGAGATAAATAACTTATAAGGAAGAAAGACTTATGTTGGCTCACAGTCTCAGAGATTTCAGTCCATGGTCACTTTGTCCGTTGTTGCTGAGCCTGTGGTGAGGCAGAACATCATGGGGGGAGATGACTTAGTAGAGCAAAGCTGCTGACGACTTGGTGGCTGGGAATCAAGGAGAGACAAGGACAGAGCCATCCAGGACAGGCCTCCTGGGCCCTCTCTTCCTTCCAACAGGTCTCACTTCCCAAGAGTGCCACAGGCTGGTGGCCAACCTTTTAGCACATGGCACTTAAGACCCAAATCCTAACAGTAGGACTCATATTGCGTATTCAATGCAGTCTCAGCTATACCAAAGAAAAGCACAGGAGAAAGGCTGGAAGAAAAGGTGGTGGGCGTTCACGGTGTCTCTCTGAATGGTAAGATGCCGGGCGGTTTGTATTTTCTCTTTAGACTTCTCTGTGTTTTTACAATTTCTACAATAAGCACATATAGTCACTGTGCCAGAAAAAAAATGTTAACTTTTTCAAAGTTTTCTTTATAAGTTCCTACTGAATGTAGCTTGCTGCACAAACCAGCACCTCCTCTGGGTTCATACACCAAAGGTGGTGAAAGAATTCAAACACAGGAGTCAGAGAGCTGGTTTGGGGCTTGCCTGCTTCCAGGCATTAGACAGAGAGCTTGGGTGAGTTCCTGTAAACCCCAGCATCCTTTTTGGACAAATAGAAATAACCCCACTTCACCCAGATCTTGCAAGGACCACATGATAGAATGTCAGGTGAAGACTCTGTAAACCCAAGCACCAGCAATCCTTGGCTGGGTTTATTTCCTCTGTGACAAAGCACAGTTTAGAGCATCCACCCACCCCCCAAATGCACAACACACTCACATAGGCCTATGTGAAGATGCTTACGTGTGAGAGAACCCTTACCATGGCTGCCTTTACCAACTCCCATCCCCGGCCACACTCTCCCGCAAGATCTCCCCACCTCCCACCCCTCCAGTGACCTGTTGCTGAGGGGCCCACAGCCACACCAGCCTATATGAGGGAGCCCATCTTGTCAGTAGAGGAAGGGGTAACATCACCCTGCATGTGGCTCATGAAGTGGTCCCCACATAGGGGCAGCCAGGGGCAGGTGCAGGAAGAAAATAAAACATAGGAAAGGGTTTGGGGGGTCATTTCAGAAACTGCAACTTTGGGGGCTCTGGTCTCTGCACAGGACCAGCCAGTGCTAGACAGAGAACGCTTACTGGCCAGCTGCTTGATCAGCCCCATTGGTCAATGCCCAGCTCACTACCCGAAGCAACACATTAATGAACGGCAGCATCTCATAGCCTTTCTGGGTTACAAGCTATTTGTACATACATTTTTCTCTCTTGATCACAGCACTGCTGTGAAGAAATATATCTTAGAGATAGATAAGAAATTTAGATCTTGGGTAATGCAGCTATATTCTGCAAGGTCACAGATTCTACTACAAAGGATCCAGTTGGGTCTTAGCTAGTCAAACGGTTCCTGGTGCTAATTTCTCTGGTCTTCCAGACGACACGGCTTGCTGGTCAACCATGCTCTGTTTTTTGATTCAATTAATTGTAGGAATTAGCTATTATATAATAACTCCAAGTTATTTACTCATTTCCACATTTATTAAGAGCCCGTAAAACATCAAACACCATTCCTTATAATAGAAGGTAGAGGAGCAAGAATGAATTACCCAGCATTGGTGTCTTACTATCTTCTTCCTCATTTTTACAGCCAAAACAAAAACACGTCTGTCAAATCTCTCTTCTCTCCACTCCTTTATTCTCTCTCTCCTGGATTGTATGAATAAACTTGTAACTTGTCTCTAGGCCTGCAGCTCTACCCTGTTTTTACTATCCTTTCCTACTCTCCTCCTCGGATTAGTCCTCCTTGTGTTGCGTGTGGCTTTGGGACATGGAATAAGACCTAAGATGGAGAAGGATCTCTCTGGGTCTATGTCCCCTCTCTGTTCCCATCTCTCGCCACTCTCCCCAGTACTTCACTACTGCTCTGGTGATGAGCAACCACTCCCAGGTCTCCAAACAGTGGCCTTTGCACATTCGTGCCCTTGCATATACAGCTGTTTCTGACTGGCACACTCCTTCCTTCTTTAGTCTTGTCTAGCAAACTCCTATTTAATCTTTACCACAAAGCTCAAATATCCCCTCCTTCCTTCTGAAAGTCTTCCCTGCCTCCCAGAAGCCTCTTCTTCCATAGAATTAACCCACTGTCACCTTGTACTATAAACCTCTAAATCTGTCTGCCTCTCCTTCTAGGTAGTCATCTCCTGGACAGCTCATACTCACATCTTAGCGCCTAGCCCATGGCCTGCCTGGCACCTAGCAGAGGCCCAATAAATAGCTTCTAATTGGATTAGTTGAATTGAGAATATACATCGTATTACTAAGCTTATATTTATTCCCCACCTAAGAAGAAAAAAGTCTGTTGCATTCATATATCCTTTAGCCTGGCAGGAGCAAGGCGGGGGAGGGACCATATGTTTCTACTTCTACGCTGATTTGAATGTTGTGTCCCCTCTAAAAT
This sequence comes from Glis glis, assembly GCA_004027185.1. Lineage (NCBI taxonomy): Eukaryota > Metazoa > Chordata > Mammalia > Rodentia > Gliridae > Glis > Glis glis. The sequence continues at coordinate 49,771 of PVJS01006424.1, read as the reverse complement.
TCATACTGACACTTGATCTCCAGTGCAGTAGCATTAAGAGGGGCATTTAGGAGGTGATTAGGTCATAAGAACTCCTCCCTTGTGAATGGAACTAAGGCCCTGATCAAAGAAGCCTCACACAGCCTCCGTCCTTGTAGCCCTTCTGTCTCTCCTTCCATGTGAGGACTCAGCATTCATCCTCTCTGTGGGATGCAGCCACAGGAGCCATCTTGGAAGCAGAGAGGAGCCCTCACCAGACCCTGAACCTGCCAGCACCTTCATCTTGAACTCTGTAGCCTCCAGAACTGTGAGAAAAAAAATGTCTATTGTTTATAAATTAGTCAGCGTTAGTCTGTTATATTGTCATGAACAGATTAAGGTAATGTATTATCTGTTTTAACATGTTAATCTTAAAAATCATCCTTTTATGACAATCCACATTCCTTACACGTTTGTCAAAAGTGGGCATTCTGTTTGGTTTCCTGTGAAGTGAAAACTAGCTTTTGAGCATCTATTACTGGCACTGCCCTAGGGGGTGTGCATAGTGTTAGACACACACTCCACCTGCAAGGAGACAAGGTTGTCCTTGAGAACAGGACCCGAGCACTTGGGCAGGAGGATGCTGTAACCTGAAGTCCAAGCTTGGGGAAGAACCAACAGTAGAGAGGAGCCATTGGAGCCAAGAGGACAGATGAGCCATCTCGGGGAGAGAAGATAAAGCCAAGAACAAAAGCTCAAGTCTTGAGTCCTGGGCTCCCTGAGGTCTGAGTAGAGGAGGAAGAGCCACCATCAACAGGGGGAGGCACAGCACGGAGGTCAAGGACAAAGAAGACAGTCACAGGAGACAGTAAGATCTCCCAAGGGCAGTCTGATTGGACTTAACTACTGAGAGGCAGGGGCCATTTCGGTAGCTCCTTTAATAGCACAATAAGTATTTTTCAGTTATTGTTTTTTTCATCAAATGATTGACAATGACAAGGCTCAAACAGGCTGCGGGAGGCTGGTAAGCCACAGCAGATCCATTTTTCCCCATCCAGATGCGAATGGTAGGGGGAGGGGCAGTTCTCCAGCCCTGTACCTCCACCGTCAGCTCCGTGGGCCTTATTAAACATCACCACATCAGTATTCCGACCCCAGAGTCCCTCCAAATACCCATGTAAACATTCATTTACATTTAGATTGTGCTTCTCTGGATTCAGACTCTTTCCCTGAAAACTCTAACAATCCAATTATCAAGAAAACCAACATGTCATTTCTGAGCCTTTTGGGGGAAACCTTCTCCTCCCCCAGTACACTCCTCTGTTTGGCATGAAGCAGCTCCAGGTGTCCCGGCCTGGATGGATTTGGTCAGCATCCCGGCACGCCTGAAGATAAAAATTGAAATAGTTATGCTCTTCAGGAGGGAAAGATGAAGGCTGAGGAAGCAGGTGATCAAACAACTGCAATCATTTTAAAGGGGAAAGAGGAACGGGTTGTCAAGGAAAATTTTCAAAAGGAGAGGCCTTGGAAAAACTGCTTGAGGTGGTTGAAAGTGCTCCACTCTGGAACTGCAGAGAGTTGGCTTCTAATCCCAGCTCAGTGGCTTCCTGGCTTTCTGATCTTCCGTTCTTCTCTATAACTCTATGCAGAAGAACCAAAAAGTATCAGTGAACTGGGGGGATATGTCTTATAAGTCTGTCCTGATGATTAAATGAAGCAATATATATGGATATCGATGGCACAAAGTAGACATATAGTAAATTCATTTCTCTTCCTAGTGAAAGATGGGGATGGTAATTTGAGAAAAGCAAGAGGTACGCATCCTTCTGGGAGATTGGGACCAAACTATAAGTCAGCCCATGGAGGGGTGGGCAGTGAAGGAATTTGCTTGCCAGCTTGATGCCTTGGAAATCGCCCCATTGGATGGAGGGCTCATTCATCAAATCTTGGATTAGGAGATTCAGGGGTGAGTTTAAGGACAAGTAAAAGGAAGGGAAGTACTTCTTTGCCCAGTAGATGATTAATACATGGAACAGATTATGCCTGGAGATAAACTAAACTTATTCCCTCTGAGATGTCAGATTTTCTTTTCCTATTCACTAAAAGTTCAAACCAAGTCAATAGAAGAAAAAAAAGAACAGACCTGGAAGAAAGCAATGAACTCAAACACATAAGGTTGTACACATACACATCAGTCGTACCACCCATGCCCAAGCAAGCCTGGCATCCAAGATCCCAGACTGCAATGTTAGCACACAGCAAGACTATTGGACCAACCTTCTTGGGGTAGACATGTGGTTAAGGAGCACCTGCTCTAACAGATGTTAAAAACCAGCTGCCTTCAACCAACACGTCCATAGCATCTGGTGGTCCAAGATGCTTTCACAGCATCCCCGTCTTGTCCAGCCAGTCCTACAAGCATCTCAGATGGAGGGAAGAAGAGCCTATCTCACTAGCTATTTTGGGAGTGGAGTAGATGAAGAAATTGGGACATGGAGAAGAACCTGGCCAAGAAGCATGAAAAGCAGGTCCTGTGAGTGTTCTCCTTCGATGGGTTTTAAATCTGCCCCATTTCAGGGCCCTCATTTCCTCATAAGTAAAGGGAAGATATTAGCCACGTAGCTCACAACAAATATCCGGGTCAGGGACATTAAGAGTTTACATTTGCATAGCCCCCAAAAGTATAGTCACATCCATTTTCTTTTAAGATTCTTACAAAACTGTTGAAAAGAAGGCTGGGAAAATGGCAGTTTCTCCCCTTCACAGCTGAGGAATCTGAAATTCAGAGATTTTAAGCAACTTCTCAACAGCGAGTCAGGAGTAGAACTGGCCCCTATCCCACTGCCCATTCCACTCCAACCCACTGCCAATTTTTGCTATAAAAATGCAATTGATTGTAAATTATTCATAAAATATGGTGTTTCTTTTTATATAATTTTATTGTTTCCCATTTTATCCAAAGTATTGCATATTCATCATAGAAAATTTAGAAAGAACAAATAAGTAAAAGGAAGAAAATCATGATCACACATAGCTCCACCAATATATAATGTTGCTTAAAAAATAAAAGGGCGATGAACCTCTATACTGATCACCTAATGTACAGTCCTGAGATTACCACAAAGATGAAAGAGTTCAAGAGTTATAGTGGACAGCAGGCAAAGGCAGTACTTTTAAGGTTGCTCTAAGTGAGGAGCGTAGGGGCAGTAGTTAAAGGGAAAAATGGAGTCAAAGAGTTTTAGTTAGTGGGGGGAACAGGAGGAAGAACCCAGAGGCATTCTACCTCTGAACTACACCCCAGCCCAATCTTTTTTTTTTTTTTTTTTTTACTGTGTAGATGTGTTTTGTTTTTGTGGTGCTGGGGACTGAACCCAGGGGCATTCTACCTCTGAGCTATACCCCAAGCCCTATTTTATTTATTTTTATTTGGAAACAGGGTCTCTCTATTGCTAAGAGCCTTGATAAGTTGCTGAGGCTAGCCTTGAACCTGTGATCTTCCTGTCTCAGCCTACCAAGTACGGGGTTACAGGTGTGTGCTACTGTGTCCAGCTTAATTTGGAAGGTAGCTCTGGATGGGTGGGGAATGAGCCAGTGGAGAGGAACTCAGTTGCTGTTCTAGCTAGGAAGGGAGAGGAGTGACTGCTACAGCAATACCCTGGAGAGATGACAAGTAGAGAGATAGAGTGCCAGGTTGTTGGGCAAAGGATGGAAGGGGTATGTGGTCATGACTCTACAGAATTAAATTTTTTTTCCTAGTGAAATAGGAAGCAAGATCTGGGTGGAAAGTTGAAGATGAGGTTGGAAGGGTTTGAGTAGAAAGGAGAGGGTGGAAACAGATATCCCAGAGAGTGAGAGAGAGAAACTCCATCCCCATGAGCGATCCTTTGAAGCCTTCAACTTGGTTCTGTGTTCTCTAGCTGCATAGGCAGAGGCCAGGAGCAGACAAAGAGCTGGCTTTAATCAGGCTGTGGTCAGTCAAGTCAGAAGAAAGATGCTGGAGAGGAGCAAGGGAGTACAAAGGAATTGAAATGGTCAGGAGAGAAGAGAAGGCCTCCAGAGAGGCAGGGAGAGACAGAACGTAGGTGGAGCCACACTCATAGTTGAAGGGCTTATAGGAGCCGGCGTACGTAGGAAAGGATGTAGGCTGGAAAGGGAGCAGATGGATACTTGGAATTGACATTGGTGGAGGCACTGCAGTTCTTAGTAATGACCAGGTCTAAAGTTTGACCTTGAAAATCAGTGGCTGAATTAGGGCAGGACAGAATTGTCGGTGAGAGGAATCAAGGAACTGAGAGGCAAAATATTGGAAAGATACGTACATCTATAATGAAATTGCCAGAACTTAAGATCGAGTAGAATCAAAGAGTTCAACGTGAGACAGAGCTAAAGTTGTTAAGGAAATATGATAGTGACCCAAAGATAAGGTGGCTTTCCACTAAACGAGACGATAACATGGGAAATGTTGGAAACATCACTGGTTATTGGGTTTTGGAACTCTGACAACCAGAGCACAACGAAAGCCCTTACAGTGTGCTGTTACTTCATTTGAAACTCTTTAAGATGAGATTTTTTTTCTCAATGGACAAGAAAGTAAATAAACAAAGAATATAGAATCTTAAAATGTACACATTCCGCACCCCCACCCCTGCTGGGGAAATTCTTATTCAAGGTGTAGCGTTTCCTCTGAAGACTTTGTTCCTGCAGACATTGAAGTCCTGGTGGCTGACCTAGTCGAGGCTTAGTTTTAGATTTTGTTAGGGCAGGATGATTTCAGTATCTTAGTCCTAAAATGTTCTCTTTTCTCTCACTGGTGGCCTTCCTGGATTTTTAATGGAAAGTGCAAGGTATTTACCCCGCCCCTCTAACCCTTGGCAGGACTCAACTCCTCGCTATTCTCCCTGCACTGAGCAGTTGCTGAAATGAAATCTCTCTCTCAATCTCTCTCTCTCTCTCTGTCTGTCTCTGTCTCTGTCTCTCTCAATCTCTCTCTCTCTCTCTCTCTCTCTCTGTCTCTGTCTCTCTCAATCTTTCTCTCTCTCTCTCTCTCTGTTTGATCTGTCATTTTTCCCTCTGGGATCCTGGAATCTTTCCTTGTATATACATAATTCAGGAGTCAGTTGAGGAATTGAGAGAAGTTTCTCTGCACCCTGATGGTCCTCTCTGTCCACTATACCTTGTCTCAATTACTGAGGGATCTTGTGGCCCAGAGAGTTAAGAACATGGCTTTCTGCTTGAGCTCTGCCATGATGCACCACACAGACTGGGGTGTGCCCTCTATAGACAAGCCTTGCGATGTGGGTCTCACCCAATACCATTCAACCAAAGGTCAAATCCTCCCCCCTTTCATTTGTCTGTTATCTATTTCTTTCCAGTGTCTTCTGTTGTGTCATATATTGTCCGTAATTTATAGCAGCAAGATGGGTAGTCTGGCAAAAACCACTTTATTACGATTAGAAATCAAAACTCTCAAATGATCTGTTAAACACATGTCATATCTTGCTTCCCCATTACTTGAAATCCTGAAAAGTTCTCAAGAAGGATAATGTGAAGAATGAAGACAAAGATCAGAAGTCCAAGGAGAATGGTGCAAGTGTATGATAAAATTCATGTATTGATACGAAATGATGTTAAATAATGTAATATATTAAATCATTATACAAGAGTGTTTGAAGGCGATGCATGTTTGATTTTAGTAGTATAAATTCTGTTAGTTTAAATGATGTATAAAGTTTTATGAATGTGCAACTGCTTTTGAAACTTGCTTGTAATTTCTAGCATTCAAATTATTCAACACTCCTTGAGTGAAATAATTTTGCATTGCAAAATGTTTTAGGATGAACTTTGTTATAGTTTTAACCCCAATAAAGTTCATCAATTTAATTGACAAGAAAAATCCTGAAAAGTACCCCATTCCACCCAGAATAACAGTTAAGAATTCTAACAATGGCTGTACATGGTCCGACCCCCTAATAGCAGAGAAGTTGTTCCAGAGGAGATGTCTCTTAAGGTGAAACATGGAGGATAAATACAAGAATAAAACAGCAAAAGCCAGGCAGGGAACATCAGGTACCAAGACAGAAGAGGCCTAGGAGTTCAAGGAATAGTAGCTAGCTCCCAGAAGGCTGAGGAGAAGATATAATGCAGACTGATGAGAGAAGAGTCTAGAACAGTGGTTCTCAGTTCTTAGCATGCAACAGCATCCGCTGAGTTCTTCTGATGATCCAATCACACAAGCTTTGAGAACTCCCAGGCTTGAGGGACCGACGGTACCAGTTCATTGCGGGCTTCATGCAGGGTAAAGAGTTTAAATTTTAATCTCTAATAGATGGGAAATCATGCAAGCATTTCTCACCATGTGAATCAGAGGAGAAACAAGTGTCTTCATGGCTAAATGAATTTTGAAGCTACATTTCCCCCCCTTAGACTCAGCAAGGAGCTTGCCAACATTCTGGGAAAGTCTAACCTTCTCCAGAATCACTAATAGACATTAAAAACAGGATTCAGCACATAGTAGGTTTCCAACAAGGACTAAATAAATAAATGAATGGGTAATACATTGGTCAATAAAATTTAATGTGGTGTCTGTAATTAACTGTGATTTCCACTCAACATAATTCCAAACTTAATATCTCTTTAAAAGGCTTTATTTATATATTCTTAAAGTTCCTTTTCAAACTCTAATCCCATTCAGAAAGCCTTTGGATTCAGCATGCCTTCGTTCACCAAATTTATAGGAAAGACAATCTTGAGCCATCTGGTGCCTATTTAATTTTTAACCACCTCTCCCTTGAAATATTTCTTTCTTCATTCTTATTTTGTCCTAAAAACTTGGCTATGAGCTAAACTGCACCATCTGTGACTTCCAGTAAATACAACTGTTGCTAATGAAATTACCCAGTTTCATCATTTTGATTTAAACGCCTTGCCTGTTTTTCCTCTGACCTTTCGTTGCTTGCCATCAAACTCAAGCTTTTGTGAATTTAGATACATACGTCCATGTAGGTCAGTCTTGAGGAATAAATCTTCTCTGTGCAGCACAAGAACCTCCGCCAAGCCTGCTCAGCAGGCTGACGTGGGAGGTGGGGGCCAGGGCTGTGCAGAGAAATATGGATGGCACTTGTGCCGTCCGCTCAATGTGCGCAGGGCCCCAGGGCAGACCCCCGCCATGTGACCAAGTGGCCGCTCGGTCTGGCTCTCCGGCCTCCCATTTGTTAGGATGCTGATGATATTAATGAGTTGGGGTGTTGGAGCCCATTCCTTGGCCTTTCGTGTCGGTTCCTCCCTGCACAGGCTTGCTTGACCTGATTGAAGAAAAAGAAAGTTCAGAGACTCCAAACTTTACCCAAGTGGGGAGAAGGCCTTCCAGAAAAGAAGAAGCCAGGTCCTCTCGCTGCCAGGGACAACTTTTCCATTTAGGTAGTGCTCTGACCTTTGTCAATGGCATCAACAGGGGAATGGAAGAGGATGAAATAAACATTTACCCATCAAGTCATTCATTCAAGTTGTTGTCGATACTGTTGTTTACTATATAAGCAATGAATTGGAATTGTTAACAGTAGCAGAAAACACAGTACTGAGTCTTAACTACATAGCAGGCACCCTGCTAAGCCCTGTACCTAATCCATTCATTTAATCCTCGCAACCAACCCATGACTGCAACTCTCATGGTTCCCACATGACAGCTGAGGAAGGGAGGCTTCCGGAGGCAGAACAACTGGCCAGGGTGCTGTGGATTCTAACTCCTGTTCTTCACCCTGATGCCTCGTTGTTTTGCATTTCTTGGTACTCTCTTGTGTGCTAGATACTGTGCTGGGGACAGGGATGCAAAAATGAAAAAGACATGGTCCTCGCCCACTGTCTGAGGAAGCAAGACACAAAAATGCAAATACACCATCTGAGGGAGGCTACGACGGAGTGGGGAAAATATTCTTGGGTCGCAGCAAGAAAAGAGATTGTCTGAGAAAGCCAAGGAAAGATGCATACCAGAGGAGACATTAGATCTGGAATTTGAAGGAGGAATGGGGTGGGGGGGGGTTGCCTCTCAAAGATGAAGAGAGAAAAGGGGAAGGCCAAAGGAGGGCAAAGTGTATGGAAAGCAGGCAAAGGAGAAGGAGCCACTGCCTGAGAGGGGATGGGAAAAGGGGTAAGCAAGGGTGGTGTCCTTCCTGCCCAGGCTAAGGAGGCTGAGATCAGAAAAGGGGAGTCAACCTCAGAACTTTATACCAAAGATTTTTCTCACCTATGATAGAGTCCCTATAATAACCTGGAAGTTGAAGAAGCAACAGGATGCAGCTTTGTTTTACTCAACTTTCATTAGCATCAAGGACTTGCCTGTTCCCCCGAGGTAGTTAAGTGCTTAGGGTAGTAAGGAGATACAAAATAAGCCCAAAGTGGGTAATCTGTAGCCTCAAACTGCGCTGTGGTCCTCCATCTCTGCATCCCCTCTACTTTGAGAATGCTGCCATTGGCGACAAGGAGATCTGTAAGCAAAAGGTGTTTCAGCTGTATAGTGTCAAACTTAGGTTGGGTCTCTCTAGGTGTGTTATCAATGCGGTAAGACCTAAGGGAAGACACCGTCTCTACCATCCCAGATACACCGGCTGCCTCTGCCTTCAGTTCTCCAGCACTCCCTTCCTGGGACAAGGCTTTAGTTGTGGAGGCTGCAGAGGGCATGCTGTAGGGAAGGGTTACCACCAGGAACCACTGCAGATCAGATCGGCCACTCTCCTCCAAAGACCTGGAGGAGAGGGAAGGATAAATGAGACCAAAACCTTCTGCTGTCTTAGAACAAGGGTCAGTGTCTGGATAAATGAATCAGCGTAGCTGTGTTCCAATAAAGCTGTTTGTACAAAGACACAGGTGCAGGCTAGATTCGGCCCTGTGCCTATGGTTTGCCAAACACTGAATTAGAGAAGTTCCATTAAGATGGGTCAATGGGCACCTGTAAAGAGAAGAAGGATGCCAATTTGGGAAGCACTTGTGACGCCGAAAGTGAGATCTTCCTAAATAATTTTGTTGCAGTCAGTCCCCAAATATGTGAAGGCTCCCAGAGGGTGCTCATGGGAATCACCCCCTTTTCTAACCTCCAAATCAGAGGCTCAGCATAATCTTGGCTTCATGCCTTGCTTTCAGTTCATCCACAGTACGGTACCACTAAAGCTTCTATTTCTTCAACCAAGGTCTCAGAGACCAAGGCTCAAAAGGTTAAGAAAATCTATAGTTAGCTACACAGCAATAAGTGACGAAGCTGGGACTTAGACCAAGTCTGTGTGACATTAAAGACAGATGAACATTCTTACTGCATCTTTCTTTTCCAGGAGGCCTGGGAAATGTGTTCGTGTCAAGCAGGCCATGGTATTGGGCCTTCAGCACCATCACACACACTTCTAGGAACCTTCCCCACGGCCTTTGCCTTCTGCAGTCACAGCTGGACCCTCCACCCTGAAGACCCTGAGACAGACACTAAACAACCGAGACCCAAGTTCACACGGGATAGCAGTTAGAAATGCAGACATGGTGTCAGCCCAGAGTGCACACATGGAGAAGTCAGAGCATGAGCTTCTGAGTCCAGGGTGTAAGTTGTAAAACAACTTCATGAGAAAGTTACATTTTCGCATTAAAAGAAAACCAAGCCTGATACAAGTGTTCATGAGTCTGCAGAGGGGGAAACTATGATTTTATAATAGTTTATCTAACTTTATTCTTCAATTATTTATTCCTTGTCAACTTCTAAAATGTCCGAGGAGTATTTCTCAGAGCCAGGTTGGCCCATGAGTTTCACAGTATGGCCAGTTCCCATTGGTTGGTTGGTTGTGGTTGCCTAGAGCACTGCGTTGAAAAAAAAAAGTGAGGCTGAGTTCAGGTTCAAGAGGAAAGATTATCTTTTTTGTGTGTGCATGTAGCACTGGGAATTGAACCCAGGGGCAATCTACCTCCACGCTACACCCCCAGGCCTTTTTTAATTTTGTTTTGAAACAGGAACTTGCTAAGTTGCTGAGAGTCTCATTACATTGCTGAAGCTGTCCTCGAACCTGCAATCTTCCTGTCTCAGCCTTCCAAGTACTGGGATTACAGGCATACACTACCAGGCCTGGCCAGGAAAGAGTATCTTAATTAGAAATGTCTGGTAAGGCATAGAATTGAGGAGCACTGGGTAGTATGACTCCCACTAATTTTCTACCCGTGGCACAGTGTTTGAGAGCACGGGCTTTGGGAGCACACAGACATGAGTTAGGGCCTGATTCAACCTCCCCACTTAACCTCTGAGCCCTGGTTTCCTCATCTACTATGAAAATGACATAATAATAAATGCCTGGGAGAGTTGTTTCTTTCCCAAACTAAATTTATCTTCACAGGAAAAGATGCGGCCACTCTCATCTAAGAGGACAAGTCATGCAGAGAAAACTATTAACAGCATCCATCCTAGACTTAGCAGTTCAGTCAATAAATAAGTAGCAAAGTATAATTGGGGAAGGGTTGGGCTTGGAGTTAGGAATCCTGGAGTCTTGACTTGTTCTACTTTTGAACACAGGGGCATTCTACCTCTGAGCTACACCCCAGCCCTATTTTTTCTTTGTTCTTTATTTTGAAACTGGGTCTCACTAAGTTGCGGAGGGCCTCACTAAGTAGCTGAGGCTGGCCGCGAACTCGGATCCTCTGGTCTCAGCCTCCCAAGTATTGGGATTACAAGCATGCGACACCACGCCTGGCCTGGATCTGTTTTTTTAATTGGTTCTAGAGTTGCAGAGATGTTTGGGCCGAATTCCTGTCCCATAAGTAAGCCAAAGAGGATGCAATCCAATGAACTATCCCGATCATGAAGTCTTTACTAGACATGGGCTGGCATGAGTTGACGGCCCTGAAAAATCAGCAAGGTCTTCTCAAAATGTTTTTTTGTGCTTTCCTTAAAAGTGTGCCCTATGTATCAGTCTTGATGAGTTTGGTATGAGCTGTGTCATACTGAGCATGCCAGTTAATTTTTTAAATATTAGTTTCTTAATCTATAAAATGAGATTGTTGAAACAAGATTTTCTTTTACAAAAAAAGTAATGTTCCTCTTAGAGAAAACAGTATGGGAATTATTTTTGTCAGTTTCCTAATTTTCTGTAGTCTTATATCATCTTCATAGTAATGAAAATAATAGTAACAATATAATAAATTATTTAACTTCCGTTTGAAATGTTAATCTTCCCTTTAGAGTGAACTGACTTTTTTCTCTTCTGATTTCCCATTGCCTTTGATTCCTTCTCTTACATCTTTTAAATTATTATTATTTTATTTTGACAAGGGATTTCACTAAGTTGCCCAGACTGGGCTCAAACTTTCGATTCTCCTGCCTCATTCCCCAGAGTAACTGGGATGACACGCCCACACTACCATACCCAACTCCCTCTTAATTTTTATATTCATTTTTTGGCAAGCTTTTATTTTTGTAAACATTCCCTTTTCTTGCAGAATGCAGCATGTGAGTATGACGGGCCTGCTTTGCTCGTGATCATGATAGAGGTATGCCAGGAAATGTCCCGCCTGGTAATACACCCTCCTCATGCATGAAATTCCACCTTCCTTCCAACAGTCAAATCCCTTCCTCTGGGTTGTGTTGTCCGTTCAGTTACCAAGGCTCCTGGGAGAAACAGCAGCTTCAGTCCCTAAACCTTGGTGGAGCTACGTTTATTAGGTGTTTTCCAGAAGTTACGAGAGACAGCGATAGCACCAAGACCCCAAGGACGAAGAGAAGAGGCCTGGGACCAGACACTGCTGGGTTCCACAGGATTCATTTGACAGAAAGTCACACCCCTCAAATCCCTCTCTCTGAAAGCACAATTTTTAAAATTGGATACGTATCAACCATTAAAACCATCACACTCATAGGAGTCCATTGCTTAGAGTTTGTATTTAAAAATACAACTTTAATTTTCTAAAAATCTTTATAAGTCATTAAACCATTACTACTTGATTTTTGCTCCCAATCTATAACATCTAGATGGCTGTGTTCTCTTACTTCCTAAATCTGGAAAGATGCATCTCACATATTTCTAATTTTCTTTTAATTGCTCAAAATGCCATTCTGAGATCCAACAATGGATGGATGGATGGATGGATGGATGGACACATTATATATGTATATACACAAAAGAACACATATCTCACAGGCAACATATCCTGTTTAAGTTACTCTTTCAGGAAGATTCATGACATTTTGTTTTACAAAGAAAGTTTAAAAAGAGAGATTGAAAATGAAATGAAACTATGACTGTTCCCTAGTGCAATTACTCTGTCAAATATTCCCCTAGGGAAAGGAATTTGCTCTTATTGTGAAGTAAATTATTCTAGAAACCAGACTCCTGCAGTAACTTTTCTTTTTCCCCAGGCAGTATTTTCCCACTACTGCTCTCAAAATTCACTTTTGGTGATACACATATGGAAGGTTGGAAATAGTAGAAATTATATGTTTGAATTTTAAATATATTCCCATTTCTAGCAGCTCCCCCAAATTATCAGGGAGCACACAATCTTATTCAGAGATTGCCTGCCCCAGAAACCGCTGTCTTGTCCTCTTCCTCTTTGGGAAGGGAAAAAGCTTCCTCTCACCATCCTTTTAGCCTCTGCAGATCAGGAGTTCTATCCTAGCAACTGCCACTTGCCGAGAAAACTTGGAAGGACGAGGCTCTCTGGGCTGCGGCAGAGGGCAAAAGTGGCCAAGCTCAGTTAGTCCTTCTTCCAAAACCCACAACTCAGCATTCACTGGACGCGCTCCTACCCACACTGCCAGCGCAAGCGTTCCCTGATTCCTAATTAGGCATTCGCTGCTCAATTAGTACCCCATTAGCCTCGCACCCTGTTAACTTCAAACCACTGGACGAATTTCTCTCCACTTCAGCCATATTATGAATGGAGAGAACTTACAATCCATCAGTGAAATCCATGAGGGCTGAAACTCATTCTAAAATCATCTTAAATCAACAACATGTGGCCAGTATGTCAAATTGATTAAGGAAGGTCTTAACCAAACTACAAAGCAAGGCAGGATCTTTAGAAAGAGGTTATACAGCGGGAGAGTGTCTGGAATACATAGTGCAAATAAATATTAGACGTGTAAATGAAGATAATGACTAAATGCTTGACATTGCCCTTTATGCCCACAGATTTTGCCCCCAGCCTTTCTATGTCAGAGAACCTTTACTGATGACCTAGTTCAAACCTCTTTTTGTCGCTTCCTTGTTAACAGGTATTTCCATCTCTGGAATAATTACAACAAAATAGAGCAACAAAGGTTATTTATTGAGCTCTTACTTAGTGCCAGGCTTTCGTCTAAGGCTTTGTGTGTTTTAATTTGCTTAATACACACAACCCTGAAAGGTAAGTATCATTCTTATCTCTGTTATGTGGAAGGAAACTGAGGCAGAAAGGTCATCATATTACTACAAAGAATGGAGAGCAAGCAGTCCCTGCAGATCAGAGGCCCCACACACACCTACATACAGACATTGTCTCTCAGAAGGGTTGTGACATGCCAACAGGTTGAATAATAATAAGTATCCTTATCTATCATTCATTAAGCACCCACTATACTTCTTTCGTATGTGTGTGCTGTGTGTGTAAGAAAGTGCGGTGTGTCTGTGCACTCATTTTTAGAATCACACTAACTCAATGGCATCAGGATCATGAACTGGATGAGAACACACACTGTGGAGTGAGACCCTCATCACATCTCAGCTGCACCACTGCCAGCCTGTGGCCCTGCACAAACAGCGACCTCTCCAAGCCTCACCTATAAAACGCAGACAGTAATAGCACCCACTTGATGGGGTGGTGGTGAGCACCAAAAGGAGATTGTCTAAGGAAAGCACTTACAGCCTGGTGCATAGTAAAAGTTAAATAAATGTTGCAATGATTTCCCTCTGTTGACAGAGTTTAAATGTTTATAGACAAAGGTAGGTTGTATGACTTCCCTACTCAAAATATAACTGATCACATTGTGTCTTTACATCAAGAAGCCTTAAGAGATGGTAGACCTTTCTTTTTTATGGCGTTGACTTAGTTGGCTTTGTTGGGCATTTCAAAGAACCCATCCCGCCGGTGCTATAAATTGCATGGACTGAAGGAGACAAATTCAATGAAGGGTGGGAAAGGGCTGCAGAAACAGAAAATGCAAAACCCACTGTGTAAAGTCTAAGAAATTATAAATCATGTTTGCTGAAAGGAATATAAAGACATTATATTCTTTGTATCAATTCTTATTAGAAACAATATAGCCGGGCGTGGTGGCCCACGCTTGTAATCCCAGTACTTTGGGAGGCGGAGACCGGAGGATCCGGGTTCGCGGCCAGTCTCAGCTCTCTCTCTCTCTCTCTCTCCCTGTCTCTCTCTCTCTCTCTACTTAGTGAGGCCCTCCGCAACTTCGTGAGACCCGGTTTCAAAATAAAGTATAAAAAATAGGGCCGGGGGCGTAGCGCGGAGGTAGAACGCCCCTGCGTTCAATCCCCGGTACCACAAAAAAAAAAGAAATAATATATTCTCATTGTCCAGAATCTACAAAGGGAGAAAGGTACAACAAAACTTTAAAGACAAAAGAAGAAAAGAAAAATCACCCCATAATCTTACCACTGTTAATATTTTGAGGACAGATACTTAGTAAGCACTGGCATGAGCATACCAATTGAGAACAGAGGGAATTCATTCCGATTGGCTGGTAACCTGCTGTAAGAATTGCTAAATATTTTGAAAATTACTCCTATGCTTGTGTGTGCTTTTCAGCATAATGTGCTTATTTTTGCAAACACACTGAATATAGGTTCATCCCTATTTTTAAATTACTTTTATCACATATATAATGAACTTTTCCTGCCTTTAGACATTCTTTGAGAGAATCAAGTTAAAATCATGTCCTCACAATGCAATGAAATAGACACACCATAATTTATTTAACCATTCTATTACCATTGAATATTCATGTCATTTCTAACTTTTTTGCTATTGGAAATATCTTTGTACATAAAATTTTGAGTAGCTAATGTGTTGTAATTTGAAGCACATATTTACTTACATAGCAAAATAACATTTTAATTTTAGAACAAGCTGTTACTTGTACAAATCACTAGATTATTTGGTGTATTTGTCAAGATTCTAGTACTAGGAATGAAATTCATAGCAGTCTTACATATACCATTGGATGTAAATGAGTTTTGTAAAAGTGTTCTGTATATGGTAAATTGCTACATAACTATATCATTATTATAATAGTATTAGCATCATCAACTGCTGGTATTATAGACTTTCTGGTCTCCATCTTGACTTTCAGCCCTTTAGGACTTTTAACTCCTCATAATAGATTTATTCCTCACTTAAAGAACACCATGACACAACTTTCTCTGTCTCTAGATAAAGATATTGCATTTCCTTTATCTGATGGCCCCATCATTACAAACTCCATATTTGGACATAGCAAGTATCTAGACATGTTAAACACATAGCTAGGCAAAAAAAAAGAATGGAAAGAAAAATGGGTATCTGTTGATGGATGTCTGGCACACTTTCTCCCTCCTTCTGGATAGCAAGGCCCTGAATTTCTGTCCTATAATCGTCAATGTGGCTTGGGCAGTGTGGATTGCCACTCTAATAAGGGAGGGTACCAGTCACGCAACATATGTCATCCCCAGCCAGAGTGACTGGCTTGAAGATGGGCATACAGCCCAATGTGTGCCAACGAGATCCAAGGTATTTCAGTAAAGTGAAATTACTCTACCTGTTGATAAAGTATCAGGAGGAACCATCATTTTTTTCTCTGGATTTGTTGGTGTCAATATCTGGAACATGAGGTCATCTTGGTATCAGAAGGGGGACGCCAAGAGCCCTCTAGAAATTATGTTATGGAACCTGGGGATGAAGCCAGCACTACACATGGCCAAGCAGAGACAGAAGGAAACTAGGTCAAACTTGTAGTTTTAGAAAGATGGAGGACTAAAGATAAGCTAAAAACCCTCATACTAAAATATCTAGAAATGATGGATATACATTATTCCTTAATGCAATTCTGAGCTCATACAGAGGGGGAGAGAGAGAGAGAGAGAGAGAGAGAGAGAGAGAGGGAGGAAGAGGGAGAGGGAAAGAAAGAAGGAGAGGAAGAGGGGGAGGGACCATGTCAGAAGTTAGCATGCTTATCCATAACCTTATGAAATAGACTAGTCTAAAGATGGTAGAGTGATAGAAAATAGGTAAAGACCCCCAAAGGTGAGTTCAGATTGTCCTGGTTAAGCCACCTAGGGGACAATGACTTAGTGGAAGTCAATTAAGTGATCACCATGTCTATTTTTCTGAATGGTCAAGAAGAGCCCTAAGGCAATGGAGAAGAGCGAGCATCACTGCAGAATGAATTGAAGTCGGGGCCAGCAGGAGAGCAGGCAGTTGGCGGGAATGGAAGGACATCATTCCCAAGCCGTGAGAAGATATCTATTTGGTTATCTGATAATGTAATTTTTAGTATTTTTAAGTCAGTGGATTTTATGCTGACTCTCATATTTATGCCTGCAATCTTTGTCATATGTTAATAAGATTGACTGTGCATGAGATAATCAATTATTTTCAGAAGCTTGTGTCTTAAATGTTATGCTAGTCATCTTGATTACAAGCTTAAATACCAAGCTGGTGATGGATTCCCCTTTTTAACATCTCTCTCTTTTCGAAAGAGCAAAACTGGGAAATCGAAACAGACCCCACATAGATTTTTGAATGCTTAGTGAAAGTCAGTAATGGTGCAGTTGCGGCTGAGCTGGCATTTAAACACATAATCGGCTGACCTTGAATTCCGAAGCAATTTCTCGTCCCTTAAAAATTTGGAACATATAAAAATTATATTAGCATCAATTATTGTAATCATTTTTGTTAAAATTTATCTTTCTCAATTTGGGTTCATTGGTATTATAACCCAATATCTCTTTTAGTCTCATATTCGCTCATTAATATTCATTGAAAGTATCTGCTACTTCAATAAACCCAGACTAACTTTTTTATAACATATTCATAAGTATTACTTTTAAAGGTTTTGAGCTACTTCCACCTTCATTGAAAATAATAATTGGGGTTTCACAGTAATACAAGCGATTCCTCTGAGATGGGCTAAAGTAACGAGTTAGGATGGACTTCAACTCATCTTAGCAGGGACCTACACCTCCACATTTTGCTGAGGAACAGCTACAGAATACTCCACTGTCCTTGTATTAGTCAGTCCCCTTGACTAATGCAGGAGGTCGAAGAATTAAGCCCAGAGCTGACATGTGTGTGTGTGTGTGTGTGTGTGTGTGTGTGTGTGTGTGTGTGTGTTACTGGAGATTGAATCCCGAGGCATTCTACCTCCAAGCTACATGCTCAGCCCTTCTTATTTTTTATTTTGAAAGAAGGTCTAAGTTGCTGAGGCTGGCTTCCAACCTGCGGTAGTCCTATCTCAGCCTCCCAAGTATTGGGCTTACAGCTGTGAGCTATCACGTCCAACCAAAGCAAGACTTCTTAACACAGCATCATTGACAAAGTTTCAGAAATTTTGAAATAGTACTCAAGATTTGGGGTACAGGTAGGTGGAAGCGTATTTCTGGTGAGGAATTCTATAGTTTTCATCGCATTGTCAAAGGAAGCGTTGATGGTGGTGATAATGGTAGCAGCGGTGCTGAGAATGACAATAATTTTGAGTCCCTCAACTGTGAAATGATACTTTGCCTGAATTTGCTTCAAAGGGTAGAAAAAGACAGTTTGTAGGAGCTGATAATTACTGAGATTGTTTAATGAGCATATGGGGGTCCATATTTTCCAAAGAAGGAAGCTTTTGAGGGTAAATAAATTCTGTGCAAGTCCTAACTCAGTCTCCTCTTGTACCTGTGAGGCCCAGTCATGAGTGCTGCTTCCAGTGCCAAATGGTGGATCTCAAGAGGAGAAAAGAATGAGAGACAGAGAAGAAACAACACTAAAAACATGATCAAATGTGTTCTGCACCCAGAAGTTGGATTATGAGACAGGAGGATCGCAGGTTCAAGGCCACCCTCAGCAACTTAGTAAGACCCTGTTTCAGAATAAAAAATAAAAAAGGACTGGGGGTATAGTTCAGAGTTAAATGTCCCTGGGTTCAACTACACATACACACACACACACACACACACACACACACACACACACACATTGTTCTGCAATAGTTTTGGACTACCATGCATAGAAGAGTCAAATGCTGCCCAATGATGCTTCATACACAAGCCATCTCAGGCACGCAAGGCTTTCTGTCCCCACTCCAAACAGAAAGTAGACAGTCATACAGGTCAGACTAAGAAAAGCTGGCACCAAAAGCAACCCAGACTCTGCCCGCTGTTGTTCAGGTATAGTTTGTTGTGTTGCCCAGGCCTCATGAGTTGTAATTTAATCCCTACTGTGAGGTATGAAGAGGGTGGAAATTTTGGAGGTGTTTCAAGGTGGAGCAGGGTATTAGGACTAGATAGGCCATCAGGATGGAGTGATCATCACTGAATATTAAAATAAGAGGGGGAGAGATCAGAAGAGACACGTATACGTAGGTGTGTTCCCTATCTCTTGCCATGGGGTACCCTCAGGATTCTGCCAGCAAGAAAGCCAAACCCAGAGGCAGCCCCTCGACCTTGGACTTCCAGAATTATGAGCCCAAATAAGCCTCTCTTCATTCAAACTTACCCAGGCTGTGGTACTATGTCACTGGCAAAAGAAATGGACTAACCCATGGCCTCTTTCAAGTCAGCTCGCTGGAGCAGCCTGGGATGGTCTAAGGCTAGGACCAGGCTGCCTAATGGGATGCCCACTAAAGAGATCTACAGCTTCTCTGCAGACTGCAGTGTGGGAAGCTGCCAGCACAGACAGTCCTGCAGGAATTTGCCTGATGTGGCCTGTGCACAGGCCTACCTTTAACACTGCTCCTTATATTTGACATACCAACCGCATCCTCATCTGCCACCAGCCCCCCTCCCTCTAGGTTGCTTCCTCATCTGCCTTCTAGCTCATTCCACTGGCTGGCTTTCATTTGGGCATTCACTCAGCAAATATTGACCATCCCCTAGAAGGTCCTGGCTAGAGGTTATACAGTTACAAAAAGCCTCAGTTCCTGCCTCTCCTAAGCTCATGCCCCAGGCCCTGGATACCTGTATATTTAGCTTTGAGACCACCAGGCCAACCCTAAAAGAGCCCTCTGCTCCTGAAAACATTGTTATAAAATTGGCCTTAAATCTAAGGGTCTTCCCACTAGGAGACTCTAGTACCTCTGAGTCCTGTCCCTAGTTGAGTCACACTCCTGGTCAAAACCCAACATTCCTGAGGACCAGGCAATGTCTCCATCAAGGACTACTTCATGTTTCTAAAATATATCACTTGTAAATGAATGCACAGGCCTAAAACAGCATTGCTCCAAAGAAACATAAACTGGCAGGGAACTTCCGTCCCCACACAAGTTTGCACCTATCATAAATGACTTAAGCACTGGGCGTGGTGGCGCACGCTTGTAATCCCAGTACTTTGGGAGGCGGAGACCGGAGGATCCGGGTTCGCGGCCAGCCTCAGCTCTCTCTCTCTCTCTCTCTACCTAGTGAGGCCCTCTGCAACTACTTGAGACTCGGTTTCAAAATAAAGTATAAAAAAATAGGGCCGGGGGTGTAGCGCGGAGATAGAATGCCCCTGGGTTCAATCCCTGGTACCACAAAAATAAATAAATAAATAAATAAATAAATAAATAAATAAATAAATAAATGACTTAAGATAACTGTATGTTTTGTAATGCCTACAGAGGGCCAGGCCCTGTGCCTCAAACCCTACATCTTTCATTAATCCTCACAAGAGTTCTATGGAACATTCATTTCTCCTTCTTGATAGATGAATGTTGAGACGTGAATGATTTCACAAGGCCAGCATAATGGCAAAGTTGAGATCAGGCTTATGGTATTTGTTCTAGGTGTCTCACAAAATATTTTGTGGAAATTATTTTTCCTGTAAAATTCTCTTAAGATGTTCATATGAAATGCAAATATCGGATTGAGCCTCTGGGATGTTGCAAACCATCTGCCCACCAAGCAGTACTTTACGGTGACAGGTGGCAAGAGTTAGAGAAGAATACCAAGTAATATTTTAAATAATTCATTCATTCATTCATTCAACATTATTGAGCATCTAATATGTATCTGATGCTACCAGAAAACCAAGTGGAAAGGAAACATCTTATTAGCCCTTCACTACCTATGTGTGGAAAGAGCTGTCGATGGGCATCCACTCACTAAAACTCCTGAACAACTGGTAAACTAGCCACATCCCATGTCTCTTCTTCCTATGCATTCTGCACACTCTTTTTTTTTTTCAGATATTCAATACTCTGATACTCTTTCCCTCTCCCCACATCAAAATCTACTTTAAGGAAAGACCGCCATCAATCATTTACTCGTCAATAGGGATTTCTTGTCTAAAGGGCATCTCCCAAGGCTTTTAAAACTCTAATTTTCAATGGGAAAAATAAATTAATTACTTATTAAAGAAATTCCAAACATGGGCAAGTGTGCCTGAAATTAGAAGTAGCCGAATGCCTTCCCAGAGTCATATTCGATCCACAGAGGAAAGCGCATCTGAGAAATTGTCAAAGGAAAACCAATTATAACCCAAATCCATCGTCCTAGCCTCTTCTTTATCTTGCCATCTCTATTAGCAGAAGCTGATTTCTTGTTTGATGGAGCTCTCCAGCATGATCTTTGCAAGATAATTATTTCCAGAATTTCACCTGCACGAAATTCCTAGCATAGCGATTCTTCCCCAGGAGCACGTTCCTCTACAGTAGTAGATCATACTTCCCAGGTGGGACAAGAAGACAACATGTAGTTTGAGAAAACATATTCAATAATATAGTTCTGTAGGTGAAAAATGAAAACACAACTATTATTTTTGTAACACCAAAAATAAAGTCTAGAAAAATCATCTTAAGTGATGAGAAAATACCGAAGACACTGATTTGCGAGGAAAGATGGTAGAGGTGAGGGGGCTATAGTAAGGAATTTATCAAGATCCTGGCAGAGAAGGAGGGGAGTTGTAGATACATCAAAATAAAGCATAGGCTTTAAAATGCTGAACAACACTGGCCTGTTCCATGTTCAATTTACATGCTGAATTAGTGAGTAAAAAACGTGTCTAATTTACATAATCTTCTTGGTAGTTGCTATGGATTGAATGTTTGTATCCCCAACCACCCCATTCACACATAGAAGCCACAATCCCCAGTGTGGTGGCCCTACAGGCTGGCCTCTGGGAGGTGGTTAGGTCATGAGGGTGGAGCCCTCTCCATTGGGACTGGAGCCTGTAATCCCAGTACTTGGGAGGCTGAGACCGGAGGATCCGGGTTCGCGGCCAGCCTCAGCTACTTAGTCAGGCCCTCCGCAACTTAGTGAGACCCTGTTTCAAAATAAAGAATAAAAAATAGGGCTGGGGTGTAGCCTGGAGGTAGAATGTCCCTGGGTTCAATCCCCAGTACTGCCAAGAAAAAAAAAAAAAAAAGAAGAGACACAAGAGATGATCTTTCTCTCTGCCATGTGAAGGTGGTTGACCATAAGCCAGAAAGAGAGCCCTGTGGTAACCAGATATTGAACTTCCAGCTTCCAGACTGGTGGGAAATAGTGTCTGTGGTATTTTTATAAGAAGACAGTAGTTTTCATGTATATGTTACTATAACCAGGTCCCTTCAACTGAACTTTCTGCATCTCTAGAGGACCTAGCCAGAGTGGCACTAGTCATGGCTTAAGACATGTTTTAGATCACCCAGCATATTTCAGCTTCTGGGGTGTCCATCACCCCTCACAAAGGAGAAAGGGGGACCACAGAGCCTAGTTCCAAGATTCATAATGAATGCAACGAGCGCAATCTACTGTGCTGAGCGAGAGACCTGAGGACTGACTTGAATCTTTATGACCCAGGTGCCCTGGATCTGTGCCAACAGTATACGAAATAGGCTCCCTCTTCAGCAAGGTAACTTCCAGTATGCAGAATTTTATAGATGGAGGTGTCTTCTCTAAGACGTCTCTACTTCAATCTCCTCACATTGGGCCCGGAGGAAATACTTCTACCAGCAACCCAGCCAGGAGCTCCCCAGCAGTGCTGATGCCAGAGGAGAGCAGTCAGTGGCACTCGGGGACTCTGGTGACTTGCCACAAGAGGCTGGTGTGCCTGCTTCCCTAGTGGCTTTACAGAGACGCCCAGGGAAAGCTAGATTCTGTTCAGATGGGTGTGATGACTGAGAGGGTTCAAAAGGAAACAATTCTTTCTGTTATTGAAGTTTGTTTAGTTTTCCAGAAAGTCTGAGGACATATAGTGCTGAATGAATGGATAGGATGTGCGCACAATCACAGGTTGGCTGGTGACCCCTTGAGCAGGAGGGGACCAATTCCAGGAGGGGACTGGTCAGCGGAAAGGCACCCTGCCAGTTGCAGGGGAATGGCCTTCCTCACCCGCAAGCTGAGCGCAGTGAGCCCAGGGAAGGCAGCAGGATGTGGGGTTCAAAAAGCAGGACTTCTGGAGCCGGGCGTGGTGGCACACGCCTGTAATCCCAGGATTTGGGAGGCTGAGACAGGAGGATCACAGGTTCAAGGACAGCCTCAGCAAGTAGTGAGACCCTGTTCCAAATAAAAGATATAATAGGGCTGGGGTGTAGCTCAGAGGCAGAATGCCCCTGGGTTCAATCCCCAGCACTGCAAAAAACAAACAAACAACCAAAAAAAACAAAAAAAACAGGACTTCTAGGATAAAGGGAGAGATAATAAATTTCCATTCTCCCTAATTCCACAAAGTTTGCTCTTCAAACATAAAGGTGTCTAACAATCATGTGGGAGTTTCGTTTTTTCTTTTTTTTTTTTTTTTGCAGAACTGGGGATTGAACCTAGGGGCATTCTACCTCCGAGCTACACCCCCAGCCCTATTTTTTATACTTTATTTTGAAACAGGGTCACACCAAGTTGCGGAGCACCTCACTAAGTAGCTAAGGCTGGCCGCGAACCTGCGATCCTCCTGTCTCAGCCTCCCAAGTACTGGGATTACAAGCATGCGCCACCAGGCCCAGCTGGGAGTTTTCTTAAAATACAGATTCTGATTCAGTAGAGTGGGGTAGGGCCTGAGACTCTGAATTTCTGACAAGCTCCCAGGTGAGGTTCCTCCTGCATCTACTGGACCTTATTCTGAGTAGGGAGGCAATGTAACACACCTAGTTATCCGGACAGGGACAGGCTCCTCTGAAGTGGGAGTTGGAGAAGGAGAAGAGGAAGTGGAGGAAGATAAGAGCATGCTTGATATTTTACGCAAGTATATATTCTTCAATTTTTTCCACTGTGTCCTATCTTTTACAAATGAAAAATACGTAATTTGGTTTTATTTTTTTTTCAGGAAAGAAAAATGATCATCTCTGAGTTTTACTGGGTTTTTGTTGTTGTTGTTGTTGTTGTTTTTACAATGTTGGTATTGGCTCACACTCTCCCCAAGGGTTTGGTGAGAGAATTCTAGGATAACACAACCTAGCATATACGCATATGAGACTAGGAGGCTTTCCCTGAACTGAAGAGCTGGGGATGCTATTGGTCAGATCCCTATCCGATCTGTGTTTCACAAAGCACAGAGTATGGACAGTCATAGGCCAGGGGGCCCAAGGCCTCAGAGCCTCTCCCTGGATGTGCAGAGATTGGGGTGGGGAGTGGCTAATATGCATAATTTAACTGGCAAATAATTGAAAACTTTATATCAAAACAAACATGGATCTTGTATGCAGCAGAATTCAGGCATTAAATACATTTTTCAGATAAAACAGACAGTTGAGAAAAACTTTCTCCTGGCCCCCCAGACCCAGTCTTCCCTGTGGTATAGGAACATCTTGGTAGGAAAGTTAAAGAACTGTTGTCATGTGAGAGCCACAGTATGACTGAGACTAATGATCCCACAACTACCTTTGGGAGAACAAACAGGGAAATTGCCCACACCACAGGGGCATGTCCCCAGACTATAACACCCATTCCGCCAGCCCCAGTGAGTTTCACTGACCTATCTGTCCTGTGTGTCACTCTTCCTCTCTATAATCTTACATTTTCAAATGAACTAAATATCACTATGTGTTGCGCAAATGCAACATGTCTACAATCAAACTCGTTCTAAAAACTCCAGGGCTCTACATCCCACTCTTTTCAAATTTGATCTTCTTCTCACGTTCTATTCATCTTCACTGATCTCAGGAGACGCTCAGCACATCCCCAGCTTCTTTTCTTCTTTGCCCGCAAGATCCAGTCTTCAAGTTCTGACATTTCTGATGAAGCCAACAATCTCCTGAGGCCACTCTCTCGCCACCTTGGCCCAGCCCTCATCTTCTCTCCCCTGGAATATAGCCATGGCCTCCAAACCAGACCCTTGTGCAGTTTCCCTCACATCTAAATTCCCTCCACACCCTGGCTGCTGGAGTGAATTCCTTAATCATGAGCCCAGACATGTCTTTCCCTGTTAAAGGGCGTTAGTTCACTCCCATTCCTTCTCTCTGTTTTCTAAACTCCCAAACCAAGTCTTATAAGATCCCCCTGTAACATGTTCATCAAGCTGCTATTCCAGCCTCACCCCCTTCCTCCTTTCCATAGCTCCTCTTCTACCTTGTCTTTCTGACCATGCACCACTACTCCCAGCACCACTACTTTCTCCCAGCACCACTACTTTGTACACAGCATTCCTCTGCCTACGACGATTCTTTACTTTCTCTGCCTGATGAAATCTCCTCTCCTCCAAAGCCCACTGTAAATGTCCCAATTTATGAAGCATTCTGCAGACCTCTCATCTCATCTCTCTCCCCTGGCTCCCGCGGTACACCTGGAACTTGCCTGTTACTGCCCTTTGCCACAGCACTGTGTTACTTATTTACTGTGAGCTCCTCCCTCATAAACAAGGGCCCACTGTCCCACATTGTTTTAGGACCAGAGTAGAGCCCATAATAGCCCTTTGAATGAGTGCACGAATGAATGGAAGGTTGCTTTTTTGCCCAGTTTTCTGTTTCACTCCATGTTTTATTACCCAAGTAGGAGCCTAGTGACCCTGCTCAGAGAGAGACAGGAGCAAGGGACCATTAACTGTTTCTCCCTCCCCCCGGTCAGGGCAGTGTCATGAAGCACAGCCTTGCAAGGAGACCTTGACACTGCTTTGCTGCATTTCTTACAGCAGGACCAGTGGTGACACTAGAGTGGGATGGGCTTAGAGAGCAGAAACATGTCTGAGCAAGAATTGAGGATAGGACAATTGGATCCTTCCAACCTCTCTAAATCAAGTTGTAATTTTAAAATACTGTGAATGAGTTTGCATGAAAATATTAAAGAACTAAAAGTCCAAGTGAATGTGATTAGAATTGTCTGTGCTAGTATACATTCGATCTCTAATATATAGGTTGACACAATCCAGTGCTGTCTTGAATTGGAATACAAATGCTTCTGGTGTATGATCTATCTTCCTAACCAAAGTATATTTGAGCATAAACTATGGTTTGCTCTACACGGAGTTAACTTTCTAAACTCAATGCTGTCCTTTTAATATAGGAGAATTCCAATAAATACTTAATGATCAAGGACTGGCTCTAGACATTTTTTTCTCTCATACTTTGCCTGCAGCTTTCATTTTTTAAAAATGGAAAGAGATGGAACCAATCAGGTATTACAAACAAAACAGGAATATAGGCCTGTACGGATATCTAAATGGGTTTTGCTTTTGGTCCTGCCAGAGGCAGGGGGGTAGATGAGTTAACTCCTCCAGGGATCTTCCAACACTGGGTTTGCTCCACATTGTCTTCCTGCGACAGTCTATACAGCAACTTTAGAACAGAATGCAGAAGCTTCACTGTGGATTGGATCTGGCATCAGGAAACCACACTGGTGAATCTTAAGTACGCTAATATGGATAATTTAAACCTTATAAATAGCTTTCCATAATGTGTTTCTTGCCTGAGGGGGTCTTTTGGTTGCAGTGCAGTACAATCGGGCTCAAGTTTTCAACTTAAAAAGGGAAACAGAATATGAGAAGTATAAAATTTTATGTCGTTTTTTTTTCTTTCATAAGTTCATGTTTATTGAAAGAGCTGCTGGTAAGTCAAGGGAAAATGGAGTTATAAAGGAGATATTGCGAAGCTGTTTAGGCTCTTTGTGGGTTCTTCCTTATTAAATCGGTGTGGTTTCAAAATTAAAAATTCTAAGTTCTCTCACCTGAGGTGGGAAGCCGGTCTGTGCCAGGATGGTTCACACTGAATCTTCAGTGATCAGCAGGTAGAATTTGGTTGATGATGTCTGAAGAAAAAATGAGCGGGAAAAGTATGAAATAGACTACCCTATTCATAACCTAGAAACAAGCAAACACATACACTGAGATTTGTTTTGGTGTATTTGTTTGGTTTTTGCTTTGTTTTTGTTTTTTAGGACTAGGAGTTAAACTCAGTGATGTTCTACCTCCGAGCTACATCCCCAGTCCTTTTTATGTTTTTTAAATTTTATTTTGAAACAGGGTCTTGCTAAGTTGCTGAGGATCTCTCTAAGTTGCTGAGGCTGGCCTGGAACCTGCAATCCTCCTATCTCAGCCTCCCAGGCACTGGGATTACAGGTGTGTACCACCGTGCCCAGCTATACTGGGCTTTAAGACCCAGTTTAATTATTACTTTCACCCTGAATGTTATCTTTTTAAGAATATATCTTCATTATTTTCTAAAACAAATATCCAAATTATTAAAAAAAATGTTTTGATGTAGACTTCTCCTTACATATGTTGAGAACTTTCCTTAAAGGTGTAGAATTTGCTAGAGAAGTTCCACACCTATAGTTCCCTCTATAGTCTATGTGTGGTGGTCAGCAACCTTGAAGATCTCTCTCACATCAACTCAGAAGGGCACCTGTCTTGTAAGTACCTGGTCACCAAATCCAGAAGTTCTTAGCAGAAAATACTGAGCAAGTTACTATATTCTTAGTTGGCAGCTCATTGCATGCTTACCATAGAAATCAAATAGCAAATGAATTTCATATAGTTATCTTTGAAATATGACTGGGGGGGCAGAATAGCAGTGTTTGAAACCATACGTTCTAGATTCAGAGAATGTTAATTTAAATCAAAACTCCATGATTTACAAGAGTATAGCCTCCAGCTTATCTAAGCCTCAGTCTCCTTATCTATAAAATGCGATAAGAGTATCACCTTCATAGGGTACCCGAGAGAATTAAATGGAAAAAAGCAATCAAGGTGCTTAAGCATGGTAAGCTCACACTATGCATCCGATATTTTTAAGTAAGTAAGATGAGTGGCATCAGAAGCCTAACTCCCAAACAGTTTATTGGTCTTACATTTCTAGTGAATTTACAAATTATTAAACAAGCCTCAAGACAGAGGAACTGGATGAAAAGAACATACCTGCATCTAAAACTAATTTGAATATTTTATAGTACATTGAGTCTCTAAAGTCCGTGTTTTAAAACAAATCATATAAGTATAGATTATGTACATATATATGTACAAATCTATTTTTTGCAGAAAACCATGTATAAAATGTGATTTTACTTGTATACACAATCACTGTGAGCAGGACCCAAGTGCTGCCTGGGAGGGCTTCTGTCCCCCGCCCTGGTGAGTATAGGTTCATGTCTCTGATACAACCCCATGGTGAACAAGCATTAGACTGAAAGGCAGGGAACTAGAGTATGCTGTTAAATAGCCAAAAGACCTTGAGAGAGTCACTTCTCTTCCCTTGGCATCCATTCCCTCATCTATAAAATGAAAAGACTCAACTAGAAGGTTCTCTTGTCATCTCTCAAGTTCTATAATCCTACCCACTAACAACCAAGTACCCTACAGAAAGAGGTGCTCTGAATAACTGAATGTTCTCTGGCTTGAAAAATAATTGAAATGCCATAGATGCATTGCAAATGCCTAAGGAAGAGATATTCATCAACAATCACTGGGTCTCACTCTCGAAACTACATCATGCATAATGGACTCTTGATTCCATAACTCAGATGGCACATTAGCATCTGGTAGAGCCAGAGGTTTCTCATCAGAGACACAAACCATTAGACTGCATCACCATGCATACCTGTTTTCTTCCACATATGAAATGGGAAACTTTTATCTGTCCTGTCTATCTCACAGGGTTGATGTGAGGACCAAAAGAGATACTAGCTGTTGAAAACACACTGAGAGATGCAAACCACCATGCTGATCCCATAAAGGGTTATTCTGCTCTATCAAAGAAATGGGATGATGAGTTAATTCAAGGGGATCCACCATACCAATTCTAGGGAGTGAAGAGACCTGCCAAGTGGCTGGTAGGTCGAAATCTTCCATCCAGATGTTCCCTGCCCTGTTGATACAACCTAAGTGATTCTGAAAGCGTCCCAGGCACAACAAAGACTCTCAACAGCACTTAAATTTCCTAGGTTTTCACAACACACCAAGTCTTAACCCACTACAAAGCAAAAACTGGGGGGGGGGGCATCTTCAAACCTACACTCTCAACATTCAGAAGAAATGGAAAGAAAGCTGAGGCATCCGCACCCAGTCGTCACCTATGGACGGTTACATGTATGCACATGTGTTTGGAAGGTGCTGGGTCTTAGTATAACAGGATACCATTCATTTCACCACAAAGTTTATTATAACCACATCTGAGTCCTCTCTGACCAGCCTGTTGCCACACACTTTATTGTGTGAATAACTTGTCTTTCAGCTGGAGATGGGGATTTGAGAGTGTTGTACACCTTCCATAAAAAGAAGGCAAAAAGAAGACGTGGAGGGTGATTCTTCTCTCATCCAGAAAACCAAAATAATTTTATAAAACCCAACACCCGCCAACCAGATGCAGCAATTAGAATGGTTGATAGCATTGGACTAGTGATGGTCTGGAATCCGCAAAAGTGTCGTCTTAGAAACATAGGCTCTTTTTCCTTTCTTAAGGTCATAGCCAATTTTTGTGATCATGGTTAGACATATAACTGAATTGACTCAACTGACTGGCTGTATTTTGACAACTCGAAATCCTTCCTAAGTACCAAGTTTTCAATTAACTCATTTTCAATTAGCACAGTCACTGATAACCTGGTATAAATTAAGACTCCTCAGAATCCAGGCAAGTACAGAAAGGAGGCCAATGGGACTGAGATTTCTGTTGCGCATCTCATTCTGTCGGAAGTTTCCAGTTCAGGTCAGACCCATAAGATAATGTACTTTTTGTGTTTAAGTGTTCACTGGCAGCCAGGTGCTCCGAGAGTGCTGAATCAGCCCAGTGGAGGGGGAGGAAGGAAGAAGAAAGTTTGGTTTATAGGCTGAAGCCAGCAAAGGAAACAAGGGCCTGGCAAGAGTTATATATTGCTCAAGGCAGGCACAGGTGGATGGAACTGCAGGCCAGGTCAGAAAGAGAGAAAGATTTATGTTCTGTGCAAACAAAAGGGCAGAAGAAAAATCACCAATCCGGTTGGGCAGCACTGAAGTGAAGGAAACAGCTGTTCATACAGCGAAGGAATGGTCCGGTAAGACGGGCTGGAAATAGTAATCAGAAGGCCATCTGCTGACCTGGGACGGCACGCCCTCGAGGCACAGAACAAATCCTGTCCTCCAGGAGGCCACGCAAAGGGGCCATTGCAGCCAGGCAAGTAAACAGAGCCAGGACGAGGCATTAAAGTTACATGAGCCTCCTGCAAGAAGTTGCCCAGCGAGTTTCCTTCCGAATGTGAAGTCGAGTGGAAACACAGTGTTTTCTTCTTTGAGGACTTGGCAAACCCACTCCGCCCGGCCTCTTGGTGAAACAAGAACACAGAGAAGTAGTTCATCAAATGTCAGTGCTCAATACCCATCACCTTATCCGGAGGCTGCTGCTCCGCCCCTCCTGGCAGCAGGTGGGAGTAGACACCAGACTTACACTTGGGGCAATGGCTGGCCTGGGGGTATTTCCATAGG
The DNA here is from genome assembly GCA_004027185.1 of Glis glis. Classification (NCBI taxonomy): domain Eukaryota; kingdom Metazoa; phylum Chordata; class Mammalia; order Rodentia; family Gliridae; genus Glis; species Glis glis. Next base: position 19,852 of record PVJS01006424.1, on the reverse strand, counting down.
ACTCCAAGAACATGCAGCCCAAGGGAGTGGGGGTGGCCTTTGATCATGGAAGGCAGCCCACCAGCAATAGGATGGCAAGCCAGAGGGGGCACAAAGAGGAAGGAGGAAACGAGTGCAGGAACTGGAAATGACCTTGCTTCAATGGGCAGCACAACCACTGAAATAAAGACCCACGTGAGTGGAGCTGTGCTCTGGGGACGCCAGCAGTCGCTGGGTCCCACCAATACTAATGAGCGTCATTATACTCATTGTACAAATAAGCCAAATCTCAGACAAAAGGTAGAAGAGGAGAAAAGCTTTATGTCATAATACAAAATGGAAGACCAAATGTCACTAAAGAACCAACTGATAATTGGTGGGACCGCAAAGGCAACTAGAAGAAAGCACTGACTGTCTAACGTGATAAAATTAGTAAGACAGGGCACTGTGACACTATTAGTGACCAAAATACAAAGCTAAAGTCAAATCCCTTGACCTCTCCCCTTTTCTTTCCCTTGCCCCCATATTTCTATATCTCTGTCTTTATGATAAGTTATAAATCACAAACACACATAGAAAACATACGCATATAAATGGGACAAGTGCGTGTTGTAACATGTATTGAATTTTCATCATCTGCCAAGCATTCTTCTAAATCTTTATAGGTTTTAGCCCACTTAATCTCCACCATGACTATGAGGTAGAGACTATTTCTTCCCTCCCTTTAAAAGTCTTTTTTGGTTCTGTCTTTGTTCTACCTTCTTTTTGCAGAGGAAGAACCGAAGCACAGAATATGCACGATAACATGGCTAATAAGCATCGGAGCTGAGATGTGAACCAGGTATGCTGGGCCCGGGGCTAGCAGCTTCACCCACCACACTCCTTCTTCATCTGTGATACCAGAATAGACCCGAAACACTGGTGGGAAGGAAACCAAGTTTGAGCTCTGCAACAGAGCCATTCTTCCCTTCTCCATACTCCGGCCCTTTTGCTATATGGACATTATACCCTCCCCTTAGCTCAGTCTATCTCAATCCTTCTTTTTCCTTATGGCCCCACTCACAGTTCAGTAGGTTAGCTAGAAATGCACCAAACCTGTTTCTTCTTTCTGGGCCCACAGCTTGACTACTTTCTCCAATCTACCTCACAGTGACGATGCTCTAGCCAACAGAATGTGAATCATAGAAGTGATGTACTAGCCCAGCGCGGTGGTACACACCCATAATCCCAGTGCCTGGGAGGCTAAGACAGGAGGATTGCAAGGTGCAAGGCCAGCCTCAGCAATTTAGAAGAGTCTCAGCAATTTAGTGAGACCCTATTTCAAAATAAAAAATAAAAAAGGTCTGAGGGTATAGCTCAGAGGTAGAATGCCCCTGGGTTCAATCCCCAGTACCCCCCCACACACACACACAAAAAAAGAAGCAACATGTATCACTTCCAGGCCTGGCTTCTTAAACTCTGCACATGTAATCCTCCTTCTAGTTTGATGCAGGTAACCATGGAGACCTGAGTAGTCACATGTGGAAGGCAGTGAAGACAGGAGTCCTGACCCCTGATCCCTGTTTAAAGGAGGGCCACCCCTTAATCAGGAATTCCCATTTGGATTGTAAAGTAAGGGGGAAACAGACGTCCATCCCTGAGGTCTGGGTCATGGTAACTGGGGGTTTGCTTGCTATATCAGCCATCGACATCCTGCCTAACGTGACCTTTAGCAGATCCAGCTCCACACGAGGTAGAGCTAGGTTAGTTCCTGACCTTAAAGAATTCACAGAAAAGGAGAGAGATGTGAATAAATAGAATATGAAAAATTTGCAATTAAAGGATGTCTAATATTCTATGGCAACACAACTGAAAGTATGCAGCAGGTAAAAGCCATTGGAACTGTGTTGACATGTGAGGAAGAAGTGGAGCTGGCTCCTCTCGGATAAACTTTTCCCAGTTATTCTGCCTCAGCCCTGGATTTCTCCCTCCATGTCCTGCCAGCTTGTGCCTTGCTTTTTATCATCTGGAGAAGACTGTACTAGAAAAATCAATAATGTGCCTACCACACTCACTGTCCTTATCCAAGGATATGCCCCCTTCCTGCTTCCATGCTAAGGGGAGATGCCCCAAGCTCTGCCTTGAGCACATCCTTGCTACTAATTAGATTATGCATGGCCCAATCTCCATGTTGAGTGGAGCCCTTTGAGGTGATATTTTAGTCACCTTTTTCATGGCTCTGACCAAAATACCTGACAAGAAAAACCTAGAGGAGGAAAGATTTATTTGGCTCATGGTTTCAGAGGTTCAGTCCAAGGTTGGCTGGCTCCAGAGCAGAAGCATCATGGCAGCAGGGCATGGTGGAGGACAGCTACACACTTATGGCAACCAGGAAGCAGAGAGAGAGAGGAAGGGACCAGGGACAGATATAGTCAAAGACCATGCCCCCCAGTGACCTACTTCTTCCAGCCACACCCTCCCTGCCTACAGTTACCACCCAGCAGTCCAAATTGTTAATCCATCAAATGGATTAATCCATTCATGACGTTTAGAGTTCTCATGATTCAGTTACTTCACCTCTGAACACTGTTACATTTCCAACACTTGAGCTTTTCTGGGGGACACTCCATAGACAAACCATAATGGGTAGTCTGATGCAATGAATGAGGCCAAACAGATTCCCCCCATTATCAAAGTCGAATGGGGGAATTCTAAACAAATTTGTGTGCTGGAACAGGATGCAAGGAAGAAGCAGGCAGAGAGTACTGGAGACAGAAGCTGTGCGGCAGCCCCAGAGTATGGATCCTGCTGCAGAGGGGTCTGTTGAGCAGCTTCTTAGTGGAAGCAGAAAACAGAGCCAAGGCTGGCTGACTTGAGCAGAAAGGGACTCATTAAAAGGATAATGTGACTGTGAGAAAATAAATTTTAATCCTTTATAAATTAAAAAAAAGAGCTGGGCGTGGTGGTGCACGCTTGTTATCCCAATACTTGGGAGGCAGAGACCGGAGGATCCGGGTTCACAGCCAGCCTCAGCTACTTAGTGATGCCCTCCGCAACTTAGCGAGACCCTGTTTCAAAATAAGGAATAAAAAATAGGGCTGGGGTGGAGCTCAGAGGTAGAACGCCCCTGGGTTCAATCCCCAGTACCAAAAAAAAAAAAAAAGGATAATGTGAAGTTCACAGAAGCCCTGTTTTAGCTCAGGATGCTGTAACAAAATACCTTAGACTGGGTGGTTTAAAAATTTATTTCTCACAGCTCTACAGGCTTGTAAGTCCAAGATCAAGGTGTGAGGAGATGTGGTTCTTGGTGAAATCCCACTTGCTGGCTTATAGAAGCAGCCTGCTTGCTGAATTCTCACAAGGCAGAGAGAGAGGGTGTGAGAGCAAGCGAGTTCTGTCTCTCTCCCTCTTACAAGAGCACTAATCCCATCATGGGGACCCCACCCTCATGATCTAAACCTACCATGCCTCCCAAAGGCCTTACCTCCAAATGCCACCACCTTGGGGGATGAGACTCCAACATATGGATTTTATTTTTGTGTGTGTGTGGTACCGGGGATTGAACACAGGGGCATTCTATACCCCCAACCCTTTTCATTTTTTGTTTTGAAAACAAAAAATAAACTAGGTTGCTAGAGTCTCACTAAGTCGCTGAGGCTGGTCTCAAATCTGCGATCCTCCTGTCTCAGCATCCCAAGTACAGGGATTACAGGCCTGTGACACCACACCCAGCAACATATGGATTTTGAAGGAATGTGAACACCCAGTCCATATCATTCTTAAAAGCAAAGTAGGATTGGGAGCTCTGCTGCTAAGAACCATATCACAATAACTCAGTAGAGTTGTCCCACGAGGGCACCACCTCCTCTGCCATTAACCTTTCAATAGAAGGGCTGCTCCCATCAGCAGCCCTGCACCAGACACAGCCCTGATCATCCTCCTCGGCACCTGCCACCTCCCGCCTTGTGTCCCTGACATTTCTGGTGACATCTGATCTACCTGAGAGGACAGTGAGTCATCTCCATGTGCCTCTCAGTGCCTAGTCAGGAGTCTTGAACTTCCTGGTGGATAAAACAGAATTCCATGAATTCCATGTAATATGACAGAAAGCTGTAATAGCAGTAGCTGCGATGCACTGGTTATTTACTAAGTACTAGTAACTTCGGAAGTGCTTCACATACACTCTCACCTTGAGTCTTTACAATAGCCTTATTTTATAATAATCCTTATCTTTTCCAATATCACCTTAAGAGAAAGGCATTATTATTAGCCCCATTTTACAAAGGTAGAAGCTTGGCATTAAGAGAGATTAAGTTGTCTGATTTCACTAACCAAGTAAGTTGTAGGAACATGACCGGAACTGTCGATTTTGTCTCCAAAGATCATGCTTGTTACGCTTTCAGAGCATCTGAAGTACATACCCACCCACCCCTACATGCTCATGTCAAACGCCACCAAGATCAGCAAAAAAAATCCCATAGTCTGTTTCTTCCCCTCCCCATCTCCTCCCTCCTCCCCCAAAAAAGTTAATAATGGAAAGACACATGACATACCCAGCATAGATTACTGTGTCAGCCCATTCAGCTAATTTCACAAAAGATGATGCTAATTATTAGAGATAATGAAAACTTGCTCTTCAACCACAACCCAAAGGGAATAGTCCAATTGATTAACAGGGATTTCAACCCACACATTCAATTTCTCTTGCTCGTTCGGTAATGGATGGGAAAAATTGGTTTGTAGATAGAGATTTTCGAGAGCTAAGTGTGTAAGACACTGAAGGGAGCCACCTCATTAAGTCCTAGGCCTGGGTAGGCAGGCTCTCAAAACCAGAGGCAAAGCCAACGGCAGGTAAACTCACGGCAGGCATGACTTAATGAAACTTTGCACTTCATCGAAGAGCATCCTTCCTGAATCCTCAATTTTTTTCCTCTCTTTCTTTTTAACCATTCATGACTCTTTTAAAGATACGGCACTGAAACAGTTAAAAATAAATCTCAGATTTGCAGAACAGTAAGAATTTAATCATGGCAGCAAACTAAACCCCAGAGACAATTTTAGTCTCAAAGTTAAAATATGGTATATCTGACTCTGAGTAAATTGACTTTTCACAGAATCCGCGAACATAATGCATAATAGTCATGCACTCCAAGAAGGGCTCCTGGGTATTGGTCTAGAGCCCACAACCAGCAGGAAGATCATAGTGTATGTTGAATAAAATTACCCATTCTAAAGGTCCTCAGCTATCTTGAATATTTTATTAAAAACCTTTTTGTGGTGGAGACCAACTGGGACCTCTTCCTCCTAGGAGCAAGCTGTCAACGGTAGTAGAATTGAAAACCAGACAGAGTCAAGCTTAATTAGATCTCCCCCCACCTCCATCCCACAATTCTGGTATATTCTTTCCTGACCATGAACCTTGATAAATAATAGTACAGTGGGATTCGTTTCCCCAAACCTTTCAAAAAGAAAAGCACACTTGTGGACAGGTGGAGAAAGAAAATAAAACGGTAGCAACGGCTTTCAGAATTCTCTACAAAATATTAGCTGAATGCTACTAATAATATATGAGAACAATGTAATCAGAAAACTCACAAAGGTGCCTTACATGTAGCAATTGCAAACTGCAGTCTCTGATGCAAATTCCGAGCCTCTGCTTTGAGGCCAGTACTCCACCGAGCAACACAGGGAAAGTGACCACACACTTCAAATTTTTATGAGAAAACTTCAAGGTCAAGTAGCATCTTCCCAAATTTCTGCAAGTCCATGTGTTCTTGTTGAAGCACATGTCCCAATTCTGGGTTAAGAAAATATCAGTGAATTGGCCACTTGGTACATGACTGTAATCCCAGTATGTGGGAGGCTGAGACAGGAGGATCACAGGTTCGAGGCTAGCCTCAGCAGCTTAGTGAGACCCTCAGCAACATAGCGAGACCATTTAAAAATAAAAAACAAAAAGGACTAGGGGTGTAGCACAGTGGTAGAATGCCCCTGGTTTCCATCCCAGTACAAAAAAAAAAGGAGAAATATATTATAATATTATCAGTGAAAGGATGATGGACATTCACTAGTCACGAGAAGTTTGCAGTTTAGTTACTATAATAAGCAAATAAAATCAAGAGATCTGAATGGAGATGGCAATGTTGAAAAATCATTATTCTTTACATCAATCCTGTGCCTTTGGATTGCTATTTTCCACTTTATGGCTTTAAATTTTTCTATATCCTTAAGTATGATAACCTTCCTTCGACAATATGAAAAAGTGCAAGAGTTCCCATAACATTCTGTCTCATATATTAAGGTGACTTTCTATTAATACCAGTATTTGTGTTGTAGCCTCATTTAGGGGATACCTCATCAGTTAGCACACCCTTTACAATCATTTTTACAGTGTTGTATCTCACAAATAATTTAATAGGAGTCTGGTTCCTTTTGAAAACCGTGTGCATATCCAATTTTCCCTTAGTTTCGCAATACACAACACATCTGTTATTTCAATGATAACAGATGTTATACTGAAATTGTAATAACTTGTGAGTTAACTGTATTCAAAACTTTATAGTTACACACGTTCCAATAACTTAATCCTCTACCATTATCTCCTCAAATTGATTTAGCCCTGCAGAAGTTGGAGAAAATCAAATATTCATTGTGTTTGCTTTGTGCATATATACAAAAATCACATCATGATTTATATATCCTGGTATTAATCCTGTCTTCCTTGGAAAGATGGGGTAAAAATCATAACAGCTTCAACAATCCCTCCTCTCTTTACTCATGAAGATAAATTTCATAGCCAATTCAGGATTATTATGCATGCATCTGTATGCAAGCATTTTTTTATGGATTCTAGGAGCCCTATAAATCCTATCTGCATTTCTAGCCATTTACTGTTTAAATAAATGACCTTTCCTCTTATCTCAGGGGCACAAGACTATCCCCATTTGGTCATTTTATCTTATTAGGGAAGCATCTCTCTTCTCCCAAAGCAATCCACCTTTTTTTCTCTCAAGCTTCTGTCTTTCTTCCCCAAATCCATGGAATACAAACCCTGAGCTGCAATGCGCAGGTCACAATCCAAGTCCACCCGCAGGCCGTAGACAGTGGGCCGCACAGTGAGGGTGCCGGGGTGGGTGCATTCAAGCCAGGAGGCCGTCACTGTCTTCTAGTACTTTTTGTACTGTTACAGAGCAGTAGAATTATGCAACAAAAGGGAGTAGAAATGCTCCATGAAGCTCTGTGTTACTGACCACATAGAAAGGGGTTCAGGGAAATTTGAGGTGGGGAGGACTGGAGGGCCTGAACTGGGCCTTGGAAGGTGCGTGGAATTCTGGCATGCCAAAATGTAGTGAGAGGGCGCCCCAAACTGGCCAAGGCTCAGAGGGGACTTGGGGAGATTATGCGTGAGGGAGAGCGGTGAGGTATGGGCAGAGAGGACACTCGGCCTCTTTCCGCTGATCTGCCCCACACGGAGGACCATGCTCTTTTTCATTTCCAACCCTTTCCCTTCTTATCCCTCTGTATAAAATATATGGAAACACTGAGGTTTTTTTACATACATGTGTCGCCAAACATACAGCCAATCATTCATAGCAGGTTTTGAAGTTAAGCTGTGTGGGTTCAAATCCCAGTTCAGCCACTTCCTCGCTGGGCAAATCTTTCAACTTCTCTGTGTCTCTAGTCCCTCCCACCATGGAATAAGAGCTAGGATAAGAGCACTTACTTCCTGAGATTGTTGTAAAAGGTTACAGGAAATAAAACATGTAAGGTTCTTAGAACAGTACAGAGCATTCAGCATTTACTTTTATTATTAATGGGGCCATGTCCCTTCATTAGTGCTGGTTTTAAAGGGTTAGAATCCTTACAGTCCAAAAATGGAAGAAACTACATCTAGCTCGACAATCCCCTCCCATCCTTCACCTGAGGTTGCTCCTTGGCCTTCACCCCGGCCCCCTCGCTTGGGTCTCCTCTAATCTGAGTGGTGTGTTAGCTGACAAATCCTATTTTGCAGATTTAGTCGTTTCTTTTGAATATTGCTCATTTCTCTGGAAAATACAGCCCTTTTCTATAAATGCAATACTGGGCCCCATAAGTACACAATGAACGCCTCGCAAGTTGAACTTGACCATCCCGTGTTTGCACCAGTGGGCTCTTCTCAGTTCACATCATGTCATCGTTAATGATGAGTCAGCAAACGTTTTCCTCATTTGTTATGAAATTCCCTCATTGTTACAAAATCTTCATGGAGTGTGAGAAATTTCATGCACTTCTGAAGGATAATAGGAAATAAGATGAGCTGTGTGTGTTAAGTGAGAAAATATTAGGCCTTTAAAGAAAATGGAAACAATTTGGTGCATATTGTAAAGAATTCTCCTGGAAACAGAAAGACTATAAAAGTATTAAGTTCAAATCTAAATTTGTTGGTGTTCAAAAGTCTGACTTGCCGGGCGTGGTGGCGCACGCTTGTAATCCCAGTACTTTGGGAGGCGGAGACCGGAGGATCCGGGTTCGTGGCCAGCCTCAGCTCTCTCTCTGTCTCTCTCTCTGTCTCTCTCTGTCTCTCTCTCTCTCTCTCTACTTAGTGAGGCTTCCACAACTTCATGAGACCCAGTTTCAAAATAAAGTATAAAAAATAGGGCCGGGGGTGTAGCGTGGAGGTAGAACGCCCCTG
>PVJS01006424.1:0-11123 GCA_004027185.1 Glis glis | reverse complement strand
TGCCTGTGATACCAGTACTTGGGAGGCTGAGACAGGAGGATCGCAGGTTCCAGGCCAGTCTCAGCCCTGTATCAAGGTCCTGAGCAACGTAGTAAGACCTTGTTTCAAAATAAAAAATAAAATAGAACTGGCAGTGTAGCTTCGAGGTAGAATGCCCCTGGGTTCAATCCCTGTACCATGTACACACACACACACACACACACACACACACACACATACACACACACACACATAATTCCCAGGGAGCACCAAAGAGGGGCCAGGGAGTGGGGTGGGGTCTGTCAAGGGAAGTTTCATAACATAAAAGTAGAGACAAAATAATGAACCCATATGATAGCCAGTTATGATTGGCATTATGAGCAGAGGTGGGCAAGGCCTTTGAGGGGATTAGAACCTGGCTGTGAAGGCCACCATGGCCCTGTGTGGCACTGGGGAGCCAAGTGATGGGCTTCTCTATTATCCTTCAAAGTCTTAGAAGACTCTAACTTATCATTTGGGTAGCAGTTGCCTGGATTCCTCAGGAAGACACGGACCCTTTGGGCTACCTTAACCCTTAGAACCCTTAGTGAAGATCAGCAATCTAGCCTGCGCTATCTCACAGGGAGTCCAAGGAGGTTCTGTTCTGGGGACATGTAGACAATTGCATGAAGCTCTAAGGTGAGATAGTTAGAAAATTTTGACCTGGGCAAATTGTGCATTCTGGGTTTGGGGCCATACTTATTACTTGATCTATTTCTCCTCCAACAAAGCCCAGGTTTGACTCTTCTACTTGCTTGACTCCTCACTTAGATCTGTAGTTCGAAGTATTGTCATTTGTGGCAGAAGCCAAGGGTACCATCACACAGAGGATCCTGTGTGCTGAGAGCCATTAGTGCTATTCCTCTGGCAGGGGAGCTGCACCCAGGAACCCCACTTTGTTCCTCCTTCGTCATGGGCCAAGCCCGCTTCCTACTGTCTCCCTGCTTAGAACAGAAGGTCCAATCTACTACAGACTGAAGAGCCTTGGGATACAGTTTCCACATAAGGCAGGAGAGTCCTAGTTGCATGCTAAGGGCAGGGCCAGCTTTCACCAGCTTACAACAGGTTTCTGTTTTTGTCCCAACTTGCATCTCTATCTTGAAAACAACCTTCCCCTGGCTCTATGCTCAGCTAGCCCTCAACTTGACCTTTGTCACGTCAAGCTTGGTGCTCACTTCTCCCAGGGCCCTTGCTAGAGGACTTCCGGGAGGAGGATCATGCCCTTTGAGCTCCTGTCCCTCCTCTTGTTCCAGCCTCCAGCTCCTTCACACACATGCCATTTGCCTGGTTTATACTTCCAGACCTAAACCCAGGTGGTCTCTCTCACCATCACCATGCCTCCTGCTCAGTCTCTGGCTCACCACCCCAGCAGTATTCTCAAAATCCACATGTACAACTACTTCCTCTCTCTAGCAAAGAGGCATGTGAAGGATCACACCCACAATCCTTCATGGGGGCCTTAAAACATGCCAGGCACTTTTCCAAAGATGGAAAGGGGGATCCTCACCCCCAAGGGGCTACAATCTAGTGGGAGAGAGAGAGGATTGATAGGAAATTATAACTCAGCGGTGGAAATGCTAAGATAGCGGTAGAAATAGAATTCACAGAGGGACACCCAAGCCAGCTCAGTGATGGGAGGGAAGGCTTCCTTGAGAAGAAAGTAACTGAAATAAGATCTTAGGGAGGGGCTAGCTAGGCAAGGGAGGCAGCAGAGAAAGGGAAGGGCTTAGCAAGGAGCAAACGCATGCAGCATTTTGTGAAATGCAGGTAATGCAGTTAAGGATGGAGCCGCAGAGAGGACCAGGGGGAGTGGCCAAAACTGAAGACCCAGCCAGAGTGACACCATGAAGAGTCTTACAAATTTGCCCAAAGAATTGGGGTTCTATCCAGAGAGAAGCCACTGGGGCTGTTTTAAGCAGGGGGCTAAAATGATCAATTTCTTTTGCAAAGGTCTTTCTGGCCACAATCTGGCCCTAATCCAGAGGGGAGCTAGGCTGGAGGCCAGCTCATGCTCAGGTAAGTGGTCATCTGTGGAGGAGCTGATGGCCTAAGCTACTGTAGAAGCAATGGAGAAGAGCGGATGGATGGGCATGAGCGAAAAGCAGGAGAAAAGGGCCAGGCATGGGTTTCTAATCTGGGCAAGAGGAAGGACTATAGTTACTTTAGCTGAGACAGGGACCTAAGAGGAAGCACAGATTTTAAACATAAGTTTGAGGAGCCTATGAGATATACAAGTGGAAGTATTAGTTGGCTAGAGGTGGATTTAGGATGTGGGCCTACCACACAGCTAACACTGCCCTACCTCCTGGGATAATGAATTTCACACATTTACCACTCTATTAAATACTTTCCCTCTTCAAGTATCATGATTTCACATGAAACAATCAAAAGCAGGTGTGGTGGCCCATGCCTGTAATCCCAGCACTTGGGAGGCTGAGACAGGAGGATCACAGGTTCGTGGCCAGCCTCAGCAACTTAGCAAGACCCTGTTTCAAAATTTTAAAAAAAATAGGGCTGGGGGTCTAGCTCAGAGGTAGAATGCCCCTGGATTCAAGCCCCAGTACCACAAAAATAATGAATAAATTAATTTAATTTAATAAAAAATAACAAGCAGGAAGAGGATAATTCTCTTTGTTCTTCTCCCCCTTCTTATCATGACAGAAAATCTTTTTGCAGAGGCTGCTTGTCCTAACCAAGACTTCCCGTAAGTCTCATCAGCCAGAATTCAGTCACACGGCCAGCCCTGAGTGGGGTTTTCTCTGGAAACATGGACAGGAAGTGCCAAGATTGGCTGTGACCAATCATGATCCACACCCTGAGGCTGGGGAAAGAACCTGCCTGCCTGAGCTTAGGGCTGCGCAAGGGTAACTGAACAAAATCCATGTCAGGGTGAGTTAGGCTATGCTGTGGTAGCATCAGACAACGTTTATTTGTCCCTTTTGCTACATGTCCAGTGCAAGATGGCAAGGGTCTCTGCTCATCACTATCCTTCCGGAAGGCCAGGGCCACGGAAGTTCCATCTACAATTTCATGTTACTGTATTTGTGCCATGTCTGTGCTTCCTTGGTTACACTGGCAGGGAAGGAAAACTCTAAAAGTCTCATACTGGCAATTAAATATTCTGGGCTGGCCGGGCGTGGTGGCACACGCTTGTAATCCCAGTACTTGGGAGGCTGAGACAGGAGGATCCGGGTTCACGGCCAGCCTTAGCTACTTAGTGAGGCCCTCAACAATTTAGTGAGACCCTGTTTCAAAATAAAGAATAAAAAATAGGGCTGGGGGTGGAGCTCAGAGGTAGAATGCCCCTGGGTTCAATCCCTAGTACCGCAAAAAATAATAAATAAATAAATAAATAAATAAATATTCTGGGCTGGACCTAACAGAGTAATTACCTGGCCCCACTCCATTACCAGGGAGCCAGGAAGCTGAGTCCTCCAAGTGACTGAGAAGAGGATAACCAGATATTGGACAATGAACCTCAGTGATCACCCAATCTTCAATCCCTAGGAAATCCAGGGATTACCCTGGCATGGGAAACCTACAGTCTCCTGGGATAACCATTTCATGTTTGCTCCTCTTTGGCTGATAAACAATCCATCTTCCTAATGAACTGGAAACTCCCTCTGTAGCACCTGTTCCCTGTTCTCTACCCTCATACAGCAATGCTTTTTCATCTTTCCCATGACAGCCCTTCGACTATTTGAAGATAATTATCATGCCCTCCCAGGTCCTCACATTAACAAATTGAATCAAAATTTCAATTAGTAGTTCAAAATTTCAAGCATCTGAAAAATACAGTAACATAAATTGCAAGTTTGGAAAAAAAAAAAGTACAGCAATTTGGATTAGGTTCAGAGAAGGAACTCTAAGCTGACAAGTCGGATCAGACACAAAGATAACGGATAGAGAGGCGAGCTCCTATCTGGAACCGAGGACAGAGGACCAAATAATGTAAGATGTCTTTTTCTCCTTTGACTCAAATTAAATGTGAAATTCTCATTCTTCAGTTGCCACTCACTTCTACCCTGATAGAGTAAAGATATTTTCACAGTTACCTTCTTTGACTGCTGGAGGTAGCACCAAGGAAAACATACAAAGCAAGCTGGAAATTCCTCTGATTCTACTAATTGACTCATCTTATGTTTAGACAAGTGTTATGTGAGGCTGAATTACAGAGTCTTAATTCAAACCGAGAGTCTTAGAATCTGCGACTAATGAATCTTTCTTTTCCAGAAGTGTTTCTTAATACAGCCACTTAACTAAAAAGCCAGAAGAGATGGCAAATACAATTTCCCTTCTTTCTTGGATGTGCTTACGAATTGTGGGTTAATTGCATAACTAGGCAGCCAGTTAACACCTGCCTGGAGATTTACATACTTCCAGCCATATATCATCTCCCACCTGATACAGACTTTGTTGAAACCAGAATGTTTTACCAGGACTGGAAGGTCAGTCCCATTTGTCAAAGCAGGGACAGTCCCTTTGTCTTAGACAGCCTTATCTGGGTTGTGGAGTCGCTCAAGGACATCATCTGCCTTCCCATCAGCACAGCCTTGAGGAAGTTGAACCGTGGGAACAGCGGGTCTTCTTACTCATTTATTTCTAGCATCTACTTTTGTCCTTTTTAGTAGGCCAGAGTCTACAGGCTCATAAGACAAAGACAGCGATCACTTGCAAGGTCCTAGGAATACAGTTCCGTGGGACATTTGCTACTGGACCAAAATGTATTTCATTGTTTTTCTTTCAGTACTGGGGATCGAATCCAGGGCTGAGCTATACTCCAGCCCTTTTTATTTTTTTTTAATTTCAAGACAGGGTCTCACTAAATTGCCCAGGCTGGCCTCAAACTTGTGATCCTCCTGCTTCAGCCTCCTGGGCACCTGGGATTACAGGTATGTGCCACCATGCCCAGTATCAGTAGGCTTTTAATCATGCTCCATTTCATCATAGTTACAGGCAGCCTGGTGAGGTTAGTGAATGGGGTGTATTCTCATAGATAAAAGGAAATACTGGCTAATGTCCAATAGGAGACACAAATAGAAAATTCACTTATTTGACAGTTATTTATTGAGCACTTATTATCCAGCAGGCCTTGACAGGCACCAATATCTACAATGAGTGAGCACAACAATTCTGTTCCCTATTTCCCTGGGGGAGCCAGGCATCAATCACACACTCATGTCCATCCTAACACTCAAGGAGTGGATTCTTCAGTGCCCACCTCTGTTCTACAAACTTTACATTTAATCCTTACAACAGTCCGATGAAGCAATTACTAGCCTTATCCTTGTTTTACACATGAGAAAAATGAGTTACAAAGAGATGGAGATACCTGCCTTAGGTCCCACCAACAAGTAGCAGAGGCAGGAACAGCACCCAGGCACCCAGGCAGGCCGGCCCCCACGCCACACTGTCTCTCAGCCAACTTGGAAGCTTTTCAAAGGTGTTCAGCCATACCCTCCCAGGCAGAGTAACGCGCCTTTCTCTGGCACTTCCCTCAGCACCTGTTCTACTATTCACCCCACTGCATTTTATTGATACATTACATCCTCCTCGGGTACACATAATTATCTCTTTTTTAACATTTATGAACTCAGATATAACCTAAAATTGATAGCCAAAGTTTAAGAGGTGGAGTTGCTGTGGATATTTTTCTGAGTGGTATATAACTTGATGGTATAGCTTACAATCCAAAGTGAGTCTGACTCCATGGAAGATGGTACTTATTGCTGGTCCTGTCTACTCTACTGAAACAGCACAGGGCTAGACCATAGAAGGACTCAGTTGTTGGGTAAAAGGACAGTTACTTGCATGTTATCTAGTGATACAAGGAAAAACCTAGAAGTCCTAAACACAGAATCCATCTTCCAGGCCAGAGGGGGTCCTGGGAAGCACTGCTTCCAGATGGGAGGAGGAATTGAGCCCCAAGAGTGGGAGCATTGGCTCGAGAGCATGCTGAAGAGTCAGTTTTGACAGAGACAGAGCAGCCCAGGTCCCCTGACCTCCGCCAGGCTCAGGTTCCCGCTGCCCTTTGCTCGCCCAGCCAGATTCCCCTCAAAAAAGCCAAACCACAAGAAACCCAAAGCCAGAGGCAGCCAGTGAGGAATGTCCTGTTTATACTTCTGTTGTTTAAGTAGAATCCTTTGTTCCAATGAAAATCTCTTGCCCCGGACAAAGGCATTCATAAAAATAAATGCATTATTTCCTCCAAAAGTCTGAATTTCCCTTATGGACAGTGACTTGGTTTATTCTGGACTTTCTTCAGTTATGCCCCTAGTGAAGATCTGTTGCCTCTCAGCCCACCCTTCCTGGAGCCAGAATGGTGGGCTCCATCCCACCAACCAACCCCAATGCTTCATCCACAGATTTGCAAATGGTTACTTTTCCCCCTGCGTGGAACTCAGCAGTTTTTTGAATCATACAGAATATGCACAGATCCCATGAAATCTTTGAACTAAGGGAAATGTGATTGTAAAATCGGCCTCCTCTCCGGTCTGGGTTGGACAAAGAGGGCAGGCGTTCAGGGGACTAGTGCCGCGCCTTTCATTAGAATGCTGCCTGCCAGCAGTCTCCCCCTAAAAATAGTCGACATGCCAGTGGAGTCCGAGCTCTGCAAACACACTGCTCTGCACCAAGATCCTTTTTAGCTGCTTCTTAAGTTACAAGAACTTTAACTAAATTAGAAAGTTTGCCACTTTTGTTCCCTGTGAAATAAAAGCTTTTAAAGCCAGAGCTCCTGAAACACAGGTTTGGAAAAACAGGAAAACGTTGCCTTTGCTTCTGGGCATAAAAAATGTGTTGAAGCCGGAGTAGGTTTAGAACAAATGGAACCTCCTACTTATGGATGCTTGGCTAGTCGACTTCCTCACATGGTTATTTCCTCTACCATGTGCCTCTCTGCCCATGTTTTATCAGAGCTGGGCCATGGAATGATAAATGCTATCCTCTAGAAAAAGGTAAAGTTGCCTTAAAAACTGGTCCTAGTGTTTGAAAGCACAGCTCTGCTTTCTAAAGTGTTTTTATTTTTCCTCATAGAAGGCTCTAATGATTCTAGAACAGACAGTGGGAATGCCAAGTAAATAAACAATTCAAAAATCTGTTCAGCCAGATCCAAAAAGGGTTTTCCTCGACATCCGCTCCAAATTCTTCGTCTAATTTTTTAGGTTTCTCCTCTAAGCCTGTAATGGAGACCTGATTTCCATGCATCTAGCATCAGCTGTTGAGAAGTTTTAAATACAAATTCTGTTTGCATTTGTGTATCTGTGTGTGTGTGTGTGTGTGTGTGTGTGTGTGTGTGTGCGCGCGCACGCATGCGCATGCGCTTACTGGGGATTGAATCCAGGGGCATTCTAACTCTGAGCTATACCCCCAGCCCTGTTTTATTTTGTATTTTGAAACAGGGTCTCACTAAATTTCTGAGACTGACCTTGAACCTGCGATCCTCCTGTCTCAGGCTCCCAGGTACTGGGGTTTATAGGTATGTGCCACCACGCCCTGCTCTTTGTATGCCTTCTTTACTTTAGATTTTTAGGGTGCTTCCACTTCCATTACCTCACTATGACTTCTTGCACAAAGCAGATTGGCTTGTATGCTTAGGAATCCTCATGGACCGACTTGTCTTTGTTTCCCCAGAGAAAGTACCCGCAATTACTTTTCCTAAATAACTATTACCATCATGCTGCCTTGCTTAGAAAGCATCAATGTGCTCTAATCAATAAAAAAAAAAAAATGGGCCGGGCGTGGTGGCGCACGCTTCTAATCCCAGTACTTTGGGAGGCGGAGACCGGAGGATCCGGGTTCGCGGTCAACCTCAGCGCGCATGCGCGCGCGATCAATCAATTGATAGATCGATCTATCTCTCTCTCTCTCCTCTCTCTCTCTCTCTCTCTCTCTCTCTCTTTCTCTCTCTCTACCTAGCGAGGCCCTCCGCAACTTCGTGAGACCCGGTTTCAAAAATAAAGCATAAAAAATAGGGCCAGGGACGTAGCGCGGAGGTAGAACGCCCCTGCGTTCAATCCCCGGTACCGCAAAAAATAAATTAATTAATAAATAAATAAATAAATAAATATATATATAAAAATGGGGGAATATCTATGTGTGTGTGCATATTCATGTCTCATTGCATAAATATGTTAACGTATTAAAAACATTAACAAAAGAGATTATTTAAAAAGGAGAGGCTTACAAGTCTGAAGAGAAGCTTGAATATTTTGCTGTGCCCTAAGGGACTCACTACCTGGCATGCTCCTGTAGGAGTGGCTTCTATTCTGGATAACCCAGGCTCTGACAGCAGGAAGTCCAGCCCTGCCAGTCTTAGCAAGTCTCCATGTATGAAACAGAAGACTACAGAGAGAGACTTCACAGATCCCTGCAGTTCTATGGTTCAATCAAAAGCAAAATTTGATTTTCAAAGTCCCCAAATTTTTCTACTCATTCATCATTCTCATTTTTACATTTCATAACATCCTTGTGTAATATGGTTATAAATCTCTATTTCTAACTCATACGATGGTGATGGTAATAATGCTGTTCGCCTCCTAGGGCTGTTGGGAGGATTTCATTAGGAAGTCCTTTGTAAATTTTGACTTGTACTAAATTTAAATTATAATTATTTTACTACTGAAGGAGCTCCTCTCTTTATTTGCATGTGGGAAGCAAAAGATGGCTACCAATTCCAGTTTGGGATTTTGTTTTTAGAAGACTAGGTAATCTTTGATCTGAATCAAGTGTTTTAAACCTTCACAGTAGAAAGGGGTAAGAATATATAAGTGCAAGAGGATTCAGGAAAACTTCAATTAGGATTATGAAGCCTTGTTATCCTGAGATTTCCAAAGCACAAGTGGGTCTGACAGGTCCAATAGTCTATGTGAGGAGCATTAGAGGGATCCTTTAATCCACCCACTCCACAGTTTTCCATACAAAGCTACTCCCAAGACAGTGAATTAATGGTACTATAAGATAAATATAGGCCTAAGCCTCTCATATTTGTGAATTACTCTTACACAGGATAAGAAAATAGTGAATTCTAATAGCAAACAAAATAAAATAGACACATCAATAGATCCTGAAAGTTATTTAAGAGCATATTTAAAATTAAATGAGTAATATTTCTTTGGTGCCCAACTATTTAACAAATCTAAGTAGCTTTGAAAAATGTCCACTTGGAGTCTCAAAATTAAAATACAGCAAAATGTCATTAATTCAATTGCACTGACTAGGGAGAAAGCCTGGGTGGGAACTACTCTTTAAGCAAATGTAATTTTATTATTGTCAGGAAATAGAGAAAAATAGCAAATCTAAAAAAGTATGGCCAAGTCAATGATTTTAGGAAATGTTTTAATAATTTATGATAACATGACCAAGAATAATTAAGTATAATCCAACTTCTACACACTGTCCACCTATCCTGATTTCTCCCTAGCTCTTCTTATCAGGGAAAAAAAGTTGAGAATGTATGAGATATTATATATCAGGCCTAAGAAACACCATCTTAGATGAGGGCAACTGAGAGGCTGAGGACGTAATGTTGAACCCTGGACAAAGGAGATTAATCTTTGGGTGAGACAAAAGGGAACTTTGGAGCAAACGCAGGAATACCTGTAAGCTTTCTGTTTCTGTAATCCTTGGGCACAGGATGCCTTTAGCTCAGTTCTCTCTCTCTCTCTCTCTCTCAACTGGCACACTAATGGGAAGCCAAAAAACCTGCCTACCATTTCAGAACCATGTTTTATGGCATATTGAACCCTGAGTCCACTGCATGTCAGGGTGACCCTAGGAAAATAGGGGAAATGAGTCCTCTGCTTCCTTAAAACTCTTTGTGTCTACTAAGGGGAAAAAAAAGCTACCTAAGATAGATTGACTTCTGCTAGCACTTGTCTAGAGAAATTGTAGGAATCTGAATAGATGGTCATGAAATGAACCATATGAAACAAGATCTATAAAATAATTGACTCCTCTCCTTCACTTTACCCACAGAGGTTAAATTTTAAAACAAAACCAACCCACCACCATGTTCAAGACAACACGTCATCAATCAATGACTCTGGGGCCTGAATCAAGATGTTTGGTGAAGATAAAAAATGAAATGCAACGGACTTGCCATCCTCAGGCAGCCACGTCAATCAGTGCATCACATAAAAACCCAGGCAGGGAAGAAATCAATGCTTCTAAATGGGAAAGAAAAATTCCAATATGAAATCTATAGAGAGCTGTTGGCTTGCCTTTTCTAAATTCTTCCTTGAAAGAGTTTTTAAAATTATCATGCCAAATTCAGAATTCAAGTTTAAATGCCAACTTATGCTTTCATGGTAGAATTTGTTTTTGCAGCAGTATTAATTATATTTATTTCATGATCTTAGCCCTTGATGCTTCAGTTGCTCACATATGTTTCTGACGTTTTAAAAGGAGGATGAGGAAGAGCAGCAGTTGTGTTGAGCTAACGCCACATTACAGATAAGTCGACCTTAATCAAATTTAAGTAAGTGAGATTTTGCTTTTAATCATGATGGAGTGATTGGCACCAGACTAGCCTTTCTGCTATAAACAACTCTCAAACTAGACAAAATATATGAATAAGTTATTCTCAGTCACTGACAATCCAGTACAGTAGAGGGCTGTCATCCCTGCAAAGCACAGGCTGTCATCCTTGAGAGAAGACTCAACACAGGACTGTCACCCCTTAGAGGAGAAAAATACATGAAGCGGTCAGCACTAGCACCCCAACTTTCTGCTCAAAGTTACCTTCTATGTCACAAAGTAGGGAGTTGATGCCCAAGCAGAATACTAAGGTCTTGATAGCTAAAGAGGTACAGACTGGAATTCAGGACCAATGAAGTGGGTTGATTTTGGGGACAGTGAACACAGAGCAAAAGGCTACATGGAGAAAGAGCACCCAAAATCCATACAGGGATCCCTTTAGCTCCTTTGTATAATGCTAATTTATACATGTTCGGGGCACCTAGTAAGCTGAATATACTCATACAATATGATCTAACTGGAGATTATAGAAATAGCATAGTGCTACAAAACAGAAATTTTGAACAGTTTAGAGACCTTACTGAGTACTCCCAGATAGCCGGGCATGGTGGTGCACGCTTGTAATCCCA
>PVJS01006423.1:0-59944 GCA_004027185.1 Glis glis | reverse complement strand
AAAAAAAAAAAAAAAAAAAGAAGATGATTCTGAATTGTCTTGATTTTAGGAGAGTTTAATGTTGGTCATCCATTGGAGCAGATTAAAGATGGTACAGCCCTTTTCTCTTAGTGCTATATATAGGAACCAGTGTTTCTCTCTCTTTCTCTCTCTCTCTTTCTCTCTGTCTCCTTCTCTCTCTGTTTTGCCAGTAACACTTTACTGAAGTTACTTAAACTCTTAGTCTTCTTTTTTCTTTAGCATACATGCCTTGAAGGAGAAGCTTTTTAACCTTAAGTTTTTGAAATCTAGTTATGACTTATATTTTATAGATTCTACTTCTAATCTGAGGGTTCACTAAGTAGGAACTCTGAAAAAGTTATTTTAACATGAATTTAATTTCGTTTGTGGTTTCTACTTGCAGTCTACTTCTGTTTTCAGATTCACACCCACATGATCTGAAGTAAGATGATTCATATACATGTGTCTTTCTGTCCTATTTTTTAGTAGTCCCAGGAATAAAGTCTGAAATAAATTTTTATGCTAGCACAAATATTTTACTATTTAGCCATTTGAAATGGATAACCCTGGCTACAAATACATTTTGTGTGTCTACTGTGTACAAGGCCCTGTGAAGATAAAGAATGTTTAATACATAGTTGTGCCCAAAAGGAATTTGTAAACTGGTTGAGAGAGGATGAGACATGAATGTCTACCAAATTACATTGTAATCCCTTATTTAAATACCAGTTCAAGATTACTACAGGAACATGTGACAGATTAGCTGATGGCCACTTGCCAACAGACTGGTTTAAATCTGGAGCTTATACACTTAGGGGTTGAGAGAGAATCTCAGGATGCCAAGAAGGCTGGTGTTTGGTTACTAGTGATCTCAGCTGAAGAATACAGACTGTAGGGTTTTGTTTTGTTTTGCTTGTTTGTAATTGAGCACTAAAAATAAGGCAGCATGTGGTCAGGCAGGTGACAAGCACTCCAAGGCTAGTGGCAGAGTACGAAGGAAGCAGCCTCCCCTATGGACTTACTGTACTCCAAGGCACAGTGCTACTCTTTTCCATGATGGATCAACCTCTGACCTTGGGGGTGTCTATGAACATAGACCTACTCTGCTCTTATTTCTTTTATTACTCACTCAACATGCAGGGTCTGTAGTAAGTTTTTCTGATGGGTTTACTGTTTATTCCTGAAATACAGAAAGAAATTATTGAGCATGGGAAAGGTATAGGAGTTTACAATATTAAAATCTGTACAGTGTTAAAATAATGATAGCAGTTTTTCATCAGTTTGCAAATAAGTATAATTCTTTATCGAAGGAACAATATGTTCAGTCTTTCTGGTGGAAAAGTAATTCTGGTTGGAGTGCCTCTGGTGAGGCACTGGTAGTAGGCATGGGAAAAAGTATGGATTTGAGGGAAATTTGGCAGTTATAACAATGTGATCTGGTAACTGATTAGTGTTGAAATAGGAGGTAGGGGAGGATAGAGTTGACAGTGATTCTGTAACTGTCACTCACCAAGAGGCAGAGCACAGCTGCAGAAACAGGCAGGGAGAGTAGAGCAGTCCTGGTAGGTTTTGGTAAATGTTGAGTTTGAGTTGAGCTGAAGGTGTTACGCTGAAGATGAGGTATCCGTGTGGAATATCTCCAGCTAGGATAATGGATCTTCAGGTTCTCATGTTGGAGGGGCTGAAACTGTGGTAGTTAATAAGATTGTGAAGGTTGCAGAATCAGAGGAGATTGGCCTGGTGGGCTCAGAGTCAACCCGAGGAACTTAGGGTCAGAGCTAGGGATGAGAGGCTGGGATAGGGAATGATAAGAGAGAGTTCTGGTTTGGGCATTTATGAGAATTAACAGAGGGACACACCCGAATTCAAATCAAACCCATATCCATCCTTCCGAAGTCTAAGAAATCAATTTCAGTATACTTCTCATCATCTTATTTGTGCCTTTACCACTGTTGGGAACGGTCTTCCCCACCCTCTCTTATTTATTTACTCCATAGCTTTGAAGTGCATTTATGGATTAAACAACCCCCTTTAGTTCACTTTTGATTTCCATTGTTCTTCATTCTTGTAACAGTGCCAAATAAGAGTTCATCACTTAACCAGAGAGCCAGAGAAAGAAAGTGTTCTTGATCATATAACTGAGAGTTAATAAAGAAGCTTTTAAAATTACAGCACTTAGAGGAGCCATCCTTCTGAAAGACTAAATATGCATATGTACCATCATGTTAAAAAAAGGGGGAGATGGTAGAGTCCTCAATTCTTTTTTTTTTTCTTGATACTTGGGATTGAACCCAGGGGTGTTCTACCTCTGAGCTACCTCCACTCCAGCCCTATTTTATTTTTTATTTTGAAACAGAGTTTTGCTAGGTTGCTGAGAGTCTCACTACATTGCTGAGGCTGTCCTTGAACCTACGATCGATCCTCCTCTCTCAGCCTCCCAAGTACTGGGATTTCAGGCCTGTGCCACCACGCCCGGCTCTCCATTTCTTTTTAAAATGAGATGCATAGACTGCTAATTAAAGGAATTACTATGGACATGATGTCTCTGGATTTCAGCCACCAGACCAACTCTTTTGTGATGGATAGCTTTCTAGGTAAGATTAAGGCTGTCATGCCTATAAGGGTGAATAGAATGTAGAGTTTCTGAAAAACTGTGGTAAAAAAGTGAGGGTATAGCTCAGGGAAGACAGAAGAACATGGGATATTTTCTAATACAGCACTGTCACAGGAAGTGAGGATGAGACCTCACTTCGTTGGATTTCTGCAAAGGGCAAATGTGATGAATCAGTGAAAATTATAGGGAAGTAGAATTTTAGCCAAATGTGAGGCAGGTCTTTGAATCATTAAAGTAGTCCCACACTAGAGCCAGCTATTTCTTCTTAGGTTGTTTTCCAACCCCTGATGCATGCCTGCTCTCCTGGTCCTGTCTTGGGGATGTGGGGTTTTGAATATTTTCATCTGAATTCATGTCATCTGGTCATCCAAGGGACCCCTAAAAATGTAACTCCAAATTCCACGAGCCTATGAATGTTTGGCTCTAGCATGGGTATACTTACTGGTTGAGTAAACATATTTGAACCTGTATTTAAGGAGGTAGGAGTTTCTGTGTCTCAGGGTCAGTCATCCTGAAAATACATTTGTAGCACCAGGAACTGTAGGTTTCTACAGAAATTGTACTGGAGATTAAGATGATTGAGGTAATGTGTTCTGGTCCCCCAAACTGGATTGTTGTCATCTAACCTCTCTTCCTTTTTTAAAGAAGAAAGTGCAGAATTCCTCTTCCTTTCCTCACTTCTTTTAAGCTCTGATTTATTGAGCTATATTTTAAACAATTGAAGCATTTTATATGTATTCTTTGCACATTCATAATCAACTGCATAGTTCTATTATGTTGTAATTATTTTCCACTTTGCTGTGTATATATCGTCCTCTTCCTCAAACCTGTAAATCAACTGAGTCCTTGCCATTCTCCCATTCTTTTGAATCTAATCACACCCTAAGCTTCTAAATATGTAAGAAATCCTTGGAAGGAATACATTTTAGATCTTGCTCAGAAGTCTGATCATTTTTCAAAATACTGATAACAATGAATTTTCATTAAGTTAATTTAAATGTTCAGTTCATTTAACAAACATTCATAATGTATCTGTGATTAAATAATATCTTTCTTGTGTTTATAAAACTATGGCATTTTATGCATATGCTCAATCATCTGTTAAAGTGCTTTGGTTATCTTCACATGCTTTTTTGGACAATAAGATTTTAATCTATTTTAGAATGTTAGCCAAAGTAGGTTAGTTTTGCTTTGTTCCTTAAAGGTCATTAGACTTGAGGGTTTCTTTCTTTCTTTCTTTTTTTTTTTTTTGGATTAGTAAAGAAGTGAAATTCCAGAGGCTTGGGTCTTCCTGAAAGCTGCCTTATCTTTGGTTTTTTAAAGGTTACATTTGGGGAACATTTGTAGAATTTCCACATTTTTCTGAGCCTCTGGGAAAATACAGACCCAGATTTTTTACTTTACCCAGAGATTTTAGTCTTAGATTACTTGAGATTTCATAAACTAGAATACACATAGATTGTCTGTAATAATGCTGGTGTTTGAATGGAAGAGTAAAAGTATAATTGTCCCAAGCAATTTTGTTTATAGATAAAAGAGGTATGAATATAGATTTTGAGCATAATAATATACATATTTTGCAGGTTATAAATGATAATAATCTGTCATAGATGATCAGTAAATATTTAATTGAAGCATATGAGGCCTAAAATGCAAAAGTCCCCAAATTTAAGCATAAAAAGAACTATTTAGACTCCTTTCTGTAAAAATACGTTTTCCACTGATTGAGTTTTACGAGGCTTTGTAAAGATTTCTACCAAGTACCATCATTTATATAGTTTTTATACTAAGTAATCAAATAAAATATGAATAGCAAGTAGAAAATATATTTGATGATTGGTTTGTGAGTTTACATACACCTTTGCCTAGTTCAGCAGAATATTTGAGGTGGCTTATCAGAATACATTTAAAGAAAAGATTAAAACAGAATAATGGAAAATATTGGTAGCCTAGGAGCTCTAAGCTTGGGGAAAAATCAGAATATACAGATAGAGACTATAGGGTCAAACTTACTCATTTTTTAATAAGTGTAGGTAAAAATAATCATTTTTCTAGAATTTTATTGTCCACAAGGAAAAAGAAAATAGCACAGCTTTCCAGAGGAAGAAGAACTTTTTCTTATTCAGTCTGGAAAGAGATTGCTTGCATGGTTTTTCATATAGGGATTACTAAATGGATACTTCTCCCAACAGATTCCCCCTGATACCTTTATAGCAGGGTTTAAAAAGATACTTACTGTAATAACACTTAATGTAATAAGAATAGCCAATGTGATTGAGCCCACAGGATAAACCAGACACTCTGCTTTCTAGGCATGATTCCATTTATTTCTACATTCACCTTATCAGGTAGGTATTGTTGTTATTCCCATTTTAGAGATGAAGAATATGACACAGAATAATTTACCTAGAATCCACATCATTGGTGGTGGCCCACCCTGATTTCAGAGCCTTTGCTTTTAAGCACATCTCTAGAGAAGTACACTTTAGGGACAGTATTTCTGTCCCAGAGACCCCAGTGAGAATCTATTTTATTCATTAGGAAAGGTTCAAATATCTGGATTTTAAAATGACAATACTGCCCTGTTTCTTAAAAAAAAAAACAAACTATGACCTGATCAGAACTTTCTATGTTTTAAAAGTTCAATTGAACATCTATGTACATTAACTTACTTTGACAACTCTATTTCATCTGGAAGCGACATTCCTAGGTTCTTTGGTTACTATTATTTGTCAAAAGCATTCAACTATTGAGTTAATATGTTTACTTCATTTTAAACTGATGGAAGAATATCCCTCTTCCATAATTTGAACACTTGTCTTATAGAACAGGTTAAACTTAACTATTTCCACCTACAAAGGGCTGAATTGCAACTAGTGATAGGTTACCTGATGGCAGATTTATGTTCAAAATAAAGAAAACTTACTAATGCACCAAAGTGACCGAGAATAGAATATGTTCCTTTGTGAGGTACCATTTCTTAAACTTTTAGAGAAGGGTGAGTATCACAGTGGAGCTGACCTCAAAGCTCCTTCCAACTCTGCATTTTAACATCTTATTTCCAACTGAATATCTGACTGAGACTTACTCTGTTTTCTCATCAGTAAAATTTAGCTAGTGCCCTTTTCCTTATTACATCATTGATGAATCTGAATATGAAATAAATATTATATATTAAAGTCCTTTGAAACTGCTAAGACAGTACTGTAATTGCAAAAATTCATTAATTTTTCTTTCAACAAAAGGAAGCATTTTCATCTTTTATCTTTAAAAAAAACTTACCTAACAACTACATACCAGCAGAATGGCTGTTATATGGCACATATAATATTTTACATAAATTACTATCCAATTTATTTAATGCTTTTAAGATTTTTCTCTCTTGTTAATCACCATTCAATTATTTGATTCCCCAACTGTCTAAGATAAGTAACACTATCAAGGTTTTAAATTTGGATAATGCTAGCTTGGTGAAATATTATAGAATTTTAAATTAAATGGAAATTCTATTTACTTGAATCTTTCCCATTCTCCCTTAGTATGAATAATCAAGATTGGTTAGTGCTTCTCACTATTCATGCTCTTCTTTAGAAAAATAGCAAAAAATGGGTATTGATCATGTAAGATAGATAGTCATTTCTGAGTAGGACATATTGTATTTAAATTGATCACTTAGAACCTTTATATTTTTCCCTTTGACTTTTTCCTTGGCTTAATTCATGCTTGTCACTTCCTTTGAGAATTAACTCAAATCCAATGCCTTACAAAGGCTTTTCTATGATTTGCTCTACTCCATTCTAAACACCCTTCAGCGTGTATAGGAGATTTGGACTGTATTGTTCAGTACCGTGCAGAGTCAGATTTTCAGAATTTGAGAGTCAGAAAGGCCTGGGCAATCATGCAGCTCAATACCCTCATTTCCTGATGAAGAGGATGAAGAGAAAGAGGCCCTGTCCAGGTCACACAGCTGGCCGGCCTTTGAGCCAGAATTATGACCCGGGGAAGTTTTCATTACCTTTTGTTTTGTGGCTGCTTGATTGCTTCGTGTGTGTGTGTGTGTGTGTGTGTGTGTGTGTGTGTGTGTGATTTGTTGTCAGGAGCTGGCCTTTTCTCCATCTGAAGATTCTTCCTTATTTCTGTGCCTAGCCTAGACATACTAGAGTGCTCAGGAGCCAGCCTTTTGGAGGCTTGACTATCCTTTGGTCTGGTACTATTTTTAAAGTGTCCTCGATTTTTATTTTAATATGTAAAACATATTTCCCATCTACTAGTAGAACTGATTAGTATTATACATAATTCAGGTTTTGTATCCTCATAGTTGTTCTGACATGGAGACAGAACTAAATACCTTTATATTAATTAGATGATTAGATAAAATTTCATTTTCTGATTACTTGGAATCCTGTGACACGGTAATGCTTGGCACGATGTGTATCTCAGTGTTTAACATGCTCTTGTAAGTTTTTCTAGAAATAGTTGTGTGGTGTAGGAGAAGGGCTTACTTGGAAGAATGTCCCTCAAGCCTGGCTACATGTCATGATGGCGTCACCCTTCCTTCCATCAGCACCACCTAAACTGGGACCTCAGGTTGGGGACTGTGCCTCTGTATGTATAAAGAGCTCTACAGGTGGTTCAGACCTCAGAGCCACAGTAAAGAACCCTTGGCTTAGCAGAACAGCATTGTTGAGATGATAAAGTTGGATGTGTGTATAGAAATCTTATAGAAAGATACAACCTGATGTCCTACATCACTGAGAATACCTGACTGCCTATGGGCCACGTCTTTCAGACTTAGGTAGTAGTTGAAGTGCAATGACAAACCAAGACTGAATTGATTCAACCAAGACTGAGCCCTCTGCTTCTCAACCCAGAAGCGACACCACAGACCTACATTGATAACGGAAATGTGTTGTTGGAAACTAACATTTTATCATCTTAATGAGTAATGACTGACAAAACTAGTTGGAAGTCGTAGCAAAGTTGCTTCTGTGTTTAGATCTCATGGTAGCCATCTTATAATTGTCTAGCAGGTAGATCCTGCTCTCCAGTGCATTTCTTCAATGACCTATGCAAATGCCCACCATTTATGAGGTTGCCATGTGAATTCCATTAGCATGAGTATATTTTTAAAAATATATTGATAAAATAATAGGCATACATGAAGAAGTCATAGAACAGTGGTCATAGTGGTTCGGTTTATAAAAGTAGAGAATTGGCAAAAGTCTATTTAAATTTGTTCTTTGGAACCTTTTCTGAGCCTTGCTCTGGGCTAGGTGCTATGGATCACAGAGATCAACTTTTGGGCCCCGACATTAGGAGGCAAAGTTGGATAGATTGATGATGGTGATGTAGTTGTAATTACAGATATTTTATTATTTTTGAATATAATGAGACAGAACATGATAGCTTTTATTTTCCTTTTTGACCTCAGAGGGACACTGAGGATTATTTAATTGTAGAATTTACCAGATAAGGAAACATTTTTTTAAGTGTGATAAACTATCCGTTAAAAAAAGTACAGTAGGAAGAACTTTATTTTTCCCTTGATAGTGGGTTACATAATTGCACATCCATGTGTATATGGACCGCATGGCATTTTCATTTATTCAGTGGAGAGTCGAGAGGGTCTGTGTTTAGCACTCGAATATTGGACACGATTCAAATATGAGTCAAGTGTGTCTAGAGGTTTTATTCATACCTATTTTCTTTTAGTCAGCAATGCTTCATAATGCCTTGGTTTCATGAATTAATTTTAATGGAATTAAACTTGAACAGCTCAAAATTATATAATTAATTTCATTCAGCTTCAATTAAAGTTACTAATTGAATCAAGCCTACTAGCATGACACCTGGCGGCAGTCAGCTACATAACAGTAACCGGGAGTACGCGGGACTCTGCTGTCAGCGAGTTCATGTGTACTACTGAGTTTGTGCAAAAATCTCTTTGACTGATAAAAGCAGAAGGGCCTTGAGTCGACTGTTGCCGTGGAAGATTTCTGGTGTTGTTTAGTAGGGATTTTAATTGAAACTAACATATCTCATGAAGATTACATTTTCCCTATGATAATGCTGAGTAAATGTTACATAAATCTAGAACATATTGGTTTAGCATGCTTTTAATTTATATTTTACTGCTGTTTGAATGTGGTTTTGCTTTCTAAAAATACTTAGATTTGAAGACCCTATTTTCTCTTTTTCAGATATCTTAGCCTTTGGATTTAGTCCTAAGTTCATGCCCATCTATTTTCATGTGTTGAAATGTGTTTCATGGCAGAACTTTTCAGTTGTTGTGAAATCCCCATGGTACATGAGAAATTTTTGCATGTGCAGAAATTTTTTCCTTCCACTGGAAATGTTAACACGGTTGACTAACAACTTCTGTTTGAGTCTCTTTCCTTTCTTTGCTTCCATGGTTTGACATCATCCTGTTTCTCTTTCTTCTTTAACTCCTTCCTAATTGTCCAGAGTGTTCTTGGTACTCTTTTTTAATATATTCACTTTTTGATGAGCTCATTAATCTGAAGAGCCTCAACAATCAAGTATAAGTGATGACCGTTTCTAATTATACCTTTTTTTTCTGGTTTGCAAGTTCAAATACCCAGTACTGAACTCATCCATTAGACTATAAACTCCATGAGAGTCTGGGCTGTGTCTCATAATTCATTTTATTGCCATCACATAGTACAATGCCTAAGCACATCTAATATATATATTAGATATGTATATATATATTTATATATGTATGTACATATACACCCCCCCACACACACACAAGTGAATAAGTTATTCTCCTGATCTCCAGCTTTTCCCAATCGAGTCCAGACTAAGAACTTGGTCATCTCCAACCCCATCTTCCTTATCTATGCAGAACTCTAGCTAATTTATCCCATTTACCCCTTTTCCATGTTGTTATTCAGTTAATTAAACTCTCATTAACTTTCATATGAATTTGACTAAATCCTGTTGCTCTGTTCTCCCTCTTAGATGCAACTATAGGCCAGTGATTCTCAAGGACATAAGTGTAGGGGAGTCAACTGAGTGAAGTCCCTTCTCCTCTAGTTGAAATAGAATTGTTGGTGGTGAGGCCCAGAAATATGCTTTTTAAAACAAAACTTTCCAAGTTAATTAAAGTGTAGCTAGGATTGAGGACCATTGGCATGCATATGTTTATTAATCTTCCTAATACATGACTTTGCTTAGAAATGTCATAAAGCTTCAATGGCTACTTTCACTTATTTTTTTTTAATTAGGCCCATATTTCTCACCCTGTCATTCAAATAGCCACACTATGTCTCTGATGAAACTTTTACAGCCTTACCTCCTAATGTCCCCCTGAAAGCACTTCACCGCTTAGAGTTGAAATCGTTGCTCAAGTGTTTGCTTTTGGAGTTTTCCCATGCTGTTCTTCCACCTTTATCCCATCTGGACTTTGTGAAATCCTTCTAATCTTCTAAAGACCATCACATGCACCTTTTTCTATAGTGTCTTTCTTGATCTCTGAATCCTGATGAGTTTTTTTCCCCTTCTTTTGAACCTCTTTAGTGCCCTGAACCTTCCATAGCATTCCTTTTACCTCATGGTGTAGGTTTTCATTTGACTTATGTTCCTAACAAGACTTAACATTTGCTTACATATTGGCTTTCTCCTTAAGAGCTCAGAAACCTACATTTGAATCTCTCATGCTAAACACCTCTTCTCTGAGGATGCATTATACAGTCTTTGACTTTTTCTCTAAGTTTCCACAGAAAGAACCCTGTCCTTGCTTTCTTCCTCTTCACTACTCAGTCACTCCTCATTGAACTGCAGTTGAACTTTTATCGCCACCATTGATTGGCGTCTCTTCTTTGATGCTTTCCCTGCTGCACCTGCCTCCCGCCTGTATGGACTCACTGACGGTCATCCTTGATCTAATCTTTCCACGCTTCTCTATAATGGCACATCACCAACTGTGTTAAAATCATTTGCTTACTATAATCTTAACAAATTATTTTTACTGCAGACATCTCTGTTTAATGCAAGCAGATAGAAGGTGCTCAGTAAATAAATGTTCTTGAGCCAATAACATAGGCAATAGTCAATAGAGGTAAACATGGCCTATTTCTTTACATAATAGCAGACTTAGAAGCATTAAGATCTATAAGGTAAAACTATTAGAGAAAAAGTAATATTCAATGATAATAAGTGTATATTCTTTTTTATTCAGAAAAATGTAATAAAGACAATATTGAAAAAGATATAACTCCAGCTACCAATAGCTGCTTCACACATGGAGAGATGCAAGACCAGTCCATTTGGGGAAGTCCTTCAGATGGTGAACTCATCAGAAGTAAGTATTCTTTGGGGGAAAATTTGAGTATTTGGGGGTTATAACTATGATAAAATGCTGAGACAATTGTTCCATATAATTCTGCTACAAATATATAAATCAACAGTTTATCTGAAAGTATCTTCATTAGTACTGTACATTGCAGAGCTAGAGGTAGGGTATAAATAACCTGGTCTGTCAACTTCTGTCCTTTCCTTAGAAAGGAAGAATTAATCCATAGATATTGGACTCAATTCTCAGATTTAGTCAAAACTTAGTTCCTTCTTGAGCACTTTTCTCTTTCCATTCAGTGGAAATCACAAAACTCTAAGTGAATGTGGGAATGTGGACTGTGAAACTAAAAAAAAAAAAATGGAGCTAAAGAAAAGTCTTATCTTTTTTTGTGTGTGTGTGGTACTGGGGATGGAACCCAGGGGCATTCTACCTCCGAGCTATACCTGCAGCCCTATTTTATTTTAAAATATTTTATTCTTTATTTTGAAACAGGGTCTCACTAAGTTGCGGAGGGCCTCACTAAGTAGCTGAGGCTGGCCACGAACCTGGATCCTCCGGTCTCAGCCTCCCAAGTACTGGGATTACAAGCATGTGCCACCACGCCTGGTTTAAGTCTTATCTTGATAATGCTATTGTGGTCTCTGTTCTTCTAGTTAAGTAATTCCAAACTTTTTTTTCCAATTAATATTGCACACTATTTGTGCATGGTTTGATATTCTCTCTCTTCTTAAAATTGCACTGTAGATCACGTACAGAGGCGTTGGTATATTTCTGTTTACCCTGGGAATGCCCTGAAATAATCCTATCTTTTGGATAGGATTTTTTTTGTTGTTTGGAATGTTGATTCTGTGAGAGGTTCTGGTTCTGACCCTCTGGAGCTTATGTCCTTGTTGCTATGTTCTCCCAGGTGGGTTCAAGATGAACTTGCCATATAATGAATTATTTTATATATCAAACATGTGGATCACCACTGGGACACACTTGGAAGAGCATAAAAGAAAATCTTTTGAAATTCTTACTCTCGGAAGCTAAATTACCATGTCTCATTCTCAGTTTTCCAGAGTGGACAGAGGACAATTCATTTCTGTGAACCAAGTGTTGGTTTTATTTTATTTAAACTTAATTCATGAGTTCATACAACTTCATAATAGAGAGCCTTTCTTGGGTTACATTTTACCTTTACTACGAAACTTGGAACATTCTTTTTTTGTCTAGAATGCTTAATGCCTGACTCTGACAATCAAATACTGAAGCAGAAAAAGAAAAAAGACGGAATAGAACAACTTAGCAGAAAACAAACAGTAACAGCAAAAACATTATTGAAGAAAATTTCCAGTTTTCAGACAAAAGCTCTAAAATGAGTGTGTTTTAGTTTAATTTTAGAACCATTTTGGTTTTGATACACTTTTGTCTTGGAGAAGGGAGTAGGAAGGAAGGAAATGAGACTCAGAAATTAGTGAGGAGCAAGATTTATATAGCTTTTCCCAAGGAATCAAATAAACATCATTTCAAGTAAACATTTATCCCAAAACATGTATTAGTCATCTTTTATCTAAATATTGACTCTGCTGTTGTGAAACTTAAGATTTTGAGAGATACTGGCATATAATATCTGTGATTTCCTAGCAACCAGAGTTAGCAAGCACTAGACGAGGTCTGAGAGATAATTTTAACTGCACCTGTTGGGGAACAGGAATGTTTTTTCTCTTTTTTGTAGTAACAGGATTTTAAGTGTGTATTTAATATCATTGTTTTATTCCCCTAATCTCCTTTCCCAAGGCTTACATGAGGAAAATGGGAACAAGATCTCTTAGGACAGAAAACAAAATACAAAAACTATTGCATAAGTATGGAGAGTTGTGTTAATGTGTTAAATTTGTTTGCGCTTTTTGATGAAGCTCATTTTAGTCACAGAAATCATACCATTAAAGAGAATGGATTTAAAATGAATGACTCTATTGTCTGTATTGGTTAAGTGGACACTGATCAAAAATATTGCTGGAAATAGGTTCTTTATTGAGATAATGATGCAGTCTGTGCCATGGGACACTGGAACACTTGGGAACAAATATTAAATTTTCTACTAATATGCACTGAAAGACTGCAGAGATAGGGAGATTTAGTACCCTCTCTGAGAGAGTTGCTGGGAAAATGGACAGATGAATGGATAGACAAAAGATAATGGCCCAAGACAGTAATGCCACTTCAGCTAGAAACATGAGCTGACAAGCATTTCTAAATATTTGTGGGTGACATCTGACTCTGAATTTGGATTACAAATTTCAAAAACTCTTATTTCTGTTATTTTTCCCAGTCACACTTTTGTAGACAAAGGCTGCTTTGTTGGATCTATCGGGGGGGGGTGTCGGAATCTGGATTTGCAAAAGTGGAACATTTTATATCATCTTGAAACCTGACTCAATTCTGGATAGCATTTGGAAGTTTGGTGTTACGATAGCGTCTGCTATTCCAACTCCATGACACTGAAGTCTAAGTAGCTGCCTGACTTTCCCTCCTTGGCCTTCCCCACAGAGTCTCTGCATAATTTAATGTCTGCCTCTCTTAACCCTGAGGTTAGGGGAGATGATGTGTTTTCTTCTTGCTTCAGCATCTAGCACATTTTTGAGGCCCAGTAAATCTTTTGTAATAACAATAGGCCCTGGAAAGGGAGGCTCTGGCTCAGAACTCCACGGGGAAGAGGGGAACATCTGTGGTGAGTCAGGACCAGGCTGGCTCCTGTTCAGGAGTCCTGTGTGGCTCCCTGAGCACCGTGGAAGAGGCAGACAGCTGGCTCTCACGGAATTGATGTTAGTGTTCTCACTGTCGTGAGAGGTTGGCTGGATGGAGGGATCATCAGAAAAATGAGGCCGGCTGGGGTGTGGGAACATTTTCAAATGCACAACCCACTCTTTTTTCCAAGCTTCCATGGGACAGCTCAGCTGCATAAGCAAGAAGCGAAGGAGAGTGACTGTTGAATATGACTTCTTTTTCTTTATTCGTGGGAGTGGTTACCCAGGGCTGGCAGCTCATGTCTCTGTTGTCCCAGAGGCCTGCTGCCTTCTTTGTTGGACATTTAAGGCATAATTTATAGGGGACTGTTAGCTGTCAGTGTGATGAAGCTGTTTTTACTTTTCATTGCTGAGAATAACCGTGCTCTGGAAAGTCAAGGGAGTGGCCGTGTTGGAAATTGCATTCTAATTAAAGGGTGTATTCTCAGGCTTCATAAACGAGATCCAAGCTGAGAATAATTTCCAGATTATTCTGTGAACTTTAACCCTGACCTCGGTGGGCCACCCGTTTGTGGCTCACAGTTGGTTTATGCTCCACACAGAAGTTTGCACTTTGCCTTCTCTGGTCCTTCAAGAAACTATTGCAGGTGGCAGACCTGGGGTACTGTGGTCTTTTAGGGCTTAGATTTCAAATTGGTTGCCCTTGAGTTGCTAACTTATTAGATAAAATCCTTTCTGGAAGTAATAAATGAAAGAGAAGAAATCCATATGGAATCAAACATTTCGAATAAATAGGCCACACACAATCTGGTCAGGGAATGTGCATTGTGATTCTCTTTCTTATGAAATTCAAATTTAAAGAAGACAATTCCAGCCATTTAAGTTTGTTAGAAAAAAATGTTGAAACCAATTTAGTAAAGAATTAAAAACACAATGGAGGTTTTGCGAGGAAATTTTATAATTGGAAAGTTTCTTCTTTCGTTTTATGATTTTTTAAATCCTTTTTACAGTTTCAAAGGCTTTCACATTCTGAGAAAGATGTTTTGGTGTATAATTTGATTTCTGGGATGGGGCTTAAATTTGGGGGTTTGTAAAAATTTTTTGAGAGCATTAGCTAAGATTTTGGCTTTTCCCCTCAGATTAGCATATATGGTGCTGTATATAATTTGAAGCTATGCCTTGTTTTAATAATCACTATTCTTCTGACTTAGTAAAATAAATGTTGCAGTGAAGTGACACCCCTAATTAATATTAATTTTTATATTTAACCCATAATACACAAAAACCAATAATTGGCGATAGGCAACATTTTATGTTTTAATTAGATTAGAAAAGGAACAGAAGTAAGATTTTGATCTCAGTCTTTGGGGGCATTTCTAAGGTAGGAAGGAGCGTTTGTATGTGTGTGTGTGTGCATGCACGTGTGTGTGCATGCCTGCATATATACGCAGGCATGTATAATATTTTGCTTCAATTTAGGTCAAATTCTACTATCCTAATTATTTCCTATAAAGAGCTTACATTTTTCTTTGTTCCTCTTTGTAAAGTGCCTCAGGTCTCTATCTCAGATTTTTCTAGGTCTTTCTGAAAATTCTTATTACTTAACTTTATCCTTGGACATTGCTTTTACATAAACGTCTCCTAATTCTAAATGTCATTACTTAACTCCAGAAATTTTCCTCAGCTTCTCTTCTGAAATAAATTTCCCATTAAACTATTTTGTTCAGCTAATTCTCTCCTTTGTGATTTTATAGAATTCCCATGATCTGAAGCAAAGTTAGAATGCTCTACTTAAATGGTAATCCCCATTCTGTTTAACCCATTTATTCATCTTGAAGAGTTTTTAGCTCTCGTAATAGTAAGCACTTAATTGGCAGTGGAATGCAAGCCATTCTCTAATTCACACTTGCCAACTCCTCTGGAGCTGCTGTATCATGCCCTTTCACTCATCTTACTACTTGAAACCTTCCTCTTGGCATCATCTGAATTTCCTCTCAACATCCACAGGCTCTGTTATTTAGAACCCTATTATTTCTCTTCCTCGCTTTTGCCAGTTCGCCGCTGATCGCTCTTTAATGAATACCATTTCACCAGTCCAGTGTACACCGCCTCTATGTCAGTCATTGAGAGAGAAGCGGATACTCAGGTGTTCTGTTTATACACGTAGAATATTTCTTACTTTGATGGTAAGGAAAAGGCATCACAAAGTGTAGATTTAAATTTTGTCTACCACTCTCTTGTTTGAATGCACACATCAACAAGTGTTATTTTGCTTTCTTTGGAACCCACTTTATATAAAAGAGGCCAGAAACAAGCCCCTCCCCCCAGATAAGTACTACCCAGTGAAGACTGGTAGGGGTAGCTTTTGTGTTAGGTTTCTCAGGTGATAAATGATTTTTTTTCCTCTAAGTTTTCATGTTCATTTAAGTTTTTGGAGCAGATTGGGAGCAAGCAACCTGTCATTTGCTGTTCTCAGTGTCTTTTCCTCTTCCCCTTGGCTCTCGGAAAGATGATTTTCGGTATGCTGACCAAGTTATGTGGCTGTAGTTCAGATGCCTGTAACCATCGGCTATTCCAAAATCAAACTAGTGGTTTGGTTTCAGGGTTGGGTGGATAATCATAAGTCATTTTTGAATGGACTACTGTATTTATCTCATTGGTCTATGGCAGACATTCGGCTGTTTTCTCGACTATAGATGAAGTTTCTTGATGCAGGTCTTCCTCAGGATGCATTGTCCCATGCTCATCTGGATTCTGTCCAAGAAACTGGGGAGAATCCTTGCTCATTTTTTGTTTTGAGCATCCTGATGTCAGAGGCTGGGAGGCCAATGGAAACCAATCACCCAGGTCCAGACCCTGGCTATATCCTGTATCATTACTACTGGTGTAGGTAAGTTACCTAACCTCTGTCAGCTCTAAGTTTTTAGATACCTCATGGTGTTATTTTGAGAATTATACAAGAAAATATATATTACATGCTTAATTAGCACAGAGTGAAGTGAGTAAAGGCTCAATGACTGTATAGGCTTGCATTATTATTATTATCCTTGAGCCCAGGTATCAATTTTAAGACTTTATTTTTCTTACTCATCACAGATCCATTGGGTTACATGTCTGAAAGGGTTGTAGTACACAGATCAAGTTTAGCTGAGACCCTTGAATTTATTTCCACAATATGCTGGGCTTAAGTTGGTTATGGATTTTAATGGGTTGAAAAATGACAAGATGTATACAACCAGTGAAAAAGATTGTTTTGCACTTCTGGAAGTAGGTGTGTGTGTGTTTATACCTTTTGGTCCCTTCCCCCCAAACAAAAATTGGGGGCAGGGTGTTGGTTGTTTTTGTTTCTTGGTTTGTTTTTTCTAGATCCTTACCATAACACCTGGGTTAAGTGATTAAATTTATTTTTATGAAGACTGAGACTATTTTTAAAGTGCTATGTATGCTGTAAAATATGTTTTTTGTTCTTATTACTATTAATATAATTATTCTAATTTATAATTTTATCCATTATTCTTATCAGATACCATGATATTTGATTTTTAATCTATATCATACTTTATTTTTGGTCAAAGATTTTCAGTTTCTTTCTGATATTCCTAAACTCTTTTGATTTTTATTGGGGGAGACGAGATGGTGTTGAAGTGCAAGTGGTGTATGAGGGATCGTTGAGGGCACCAGATTTATTTTTTTCCCATTTGGGAGTTCTTGAAGCTTCAGGGAGAAGCAGAGGCCTGGGAACAGGCTTGGAGATCATTTCAAAAATGCTAACCACTGAAGAAATAAATAAAATTTAATGATCAAGGCCACAAATGCTGTGGTTTAGATAATTTTAGTTCTCAAACCTCAAACTTCCTGGATCTGAACACTGTGAACTTATACATAAATTATTTTTGTAGAGTGTATTGTCATATTGAATTTTTGGGATTAGGAATTAAAATATAGCTTTGAAAACTGAATAAAAGGTCAGTTGCATTAAGACAGAGTGCTAAAAGTTTACTGACACTGTATGTTGGGGATATAGGATCACCAAGATAGGTGTGGTTTCTGTAGTCAAAGTTTACAATCTTGTGGGAGAGAGGGAGAACTTATCTTGAAACAAGAATGTGTATTACAAGTGTTCTGGGGGAAAGTGCAGATTGGGGCATGTTCACATGGGAGAAGCACAAATTCTAACCTAGGAGAGGGGGTCAGAGGGAGCTTTCCAGAGGAAGTGATGTCAACAATGATGCCTAAAGGAGTTGAGCCACTGCAGCAGCTCATAGGGGCAAATGAGCCCAGAGTGTTCAAACCCAAAGCATGGTACACAGGATCTGGAGGTAAGAGAGGATGTGGCCAGTTTGAGGAGAGTTGGAGAAGTTTTGTGTGAGCTGGGTTATAAAATGTAAGATGAGGGGTGGAAAGAGAGGAGAGGGAACGGATCTAAAGAGAAAAATAAAGATAGAGGCTACTGATGGGACAAGTGACCTAATCAGGTTTGTATTTTAATCTGGCTGTGTTTCAGGGTGGTTACTGTTGAAGTAGTTTGGAAAATAAGTAAAAATGGGAAGAAATGAAGTAGTAGTTGGCATTAAGAGACCAACTGGCAGAAAGGAAGGTGTCTTGACTGTGATAATGGCAGATGAGATGGGGTGAGAGAATGACAGGTGCTGGGCATGTGTCATCAACAGATGACAGTTGCCATGAAAGGATAGTGAGCCAGAAGATTAAAGGCCCGTGTCCAAAGAGGGTTTGAAGTGATGCGTAGTAGATACAAGAGAAGGAGGTAAAGACAGGCCCTACAAACAAGAAAAATACAAAGGGATTAATAGTCCATGAAAGCTTCTATTTCTTAAGGAAAGAAAGAAGTAGATGTAACTGGATAGAAAATGTGGAGAGAGGAGATGGAGTATGATAATGGGAAATATGAGTTTAAGATTTCTGAGGAGGAATAGTCTCAGGTGAGGTCAATGCCCACGGTGTAGTCATGAGAACAGGTGGCTGAATTAGTTTCTTCCAAGCCCAGAGTGCTAGGTTTGGACAAGGCTTTGGAGGCGTAAAAATTGTCATACTAAGTAGGTGGGGAAGCAGAGAGCTAGATGTTTGTTCCAATGAACGTATCCAGTAAGGGGAAACACTGGAATTTTATCTGTTTCTGAAGTTTCTCCTGAATTCCTCCTTGAACCTCAATGTTTTTGGTTGAAGGACCCAGATGCTTATCTCTGGTTCTTTGCTGCTCTGTCCTAAAGCAGGACAGAATGGAATAGTAGTTTGATCATCTCAAAGCCGAGGCCCCTGAAATGAGTAAAAAACTACTACAAACCATTTGGAGCTGCTGGCCTTCATGACTGTAAGACTCTAAGGGCTTTTTCATCTTATTCAGTTCAAAATTGGGATTCGGTTCAAAATTGGGATTGAAAAAAAATTATGTGAGAATGTGTATGTATATTGCCTTTATGTATTTATCACACTACATGTGTGTGTTTAACTTTTGCTTACTACAAGATACACATTCATCTCTTTAGAAGGGTTTCCTTCAGGGAGTTATATGAAATTGAGTGGGGACACTTGGGTGAAGAGGATTTCCGCTTAATATTCTGTGTATTCTCTTCTGCATGGCTGATTTTATTCTGGATGAAGTGAATTATTTTATTACATTAAAAGCAATCATACTGTAAAAAAGAAAATTCTCCCATATAGCAAAAAAACATTGGGGCAAGGGCCCACCTTCCCAAAGCCACAGTAGAGCCTGGTCAGCCATGGGACATGCTCCGGGTAACAGGTAGGCCCGGAGATTCAGCTTCCTTCACGTTCTGCAAAAGGCAGGGCCAGCTATATAATTTGGGGGATGGGGGAAGTATAAAATAAGAGCACAGGCCCTCTTATTAAAAAAGAAATCATTGTGAATTTTAAGAGAACAGTGGCAGAGCATTGAACCAAGTACGGGGCTCTCCTAAGTACTGGTCTTTCTGTGACCACATAGGTCACACATCAGTGGAGGCCTTGAAGGAGTGGAGATCCAGCTTTGGTAAGCATAAAATAATACTCTATACTAATTTTGTATATTATTTTTCTCAGTAAGGTCCTGAAATTCAGGATGAAGGAGTTTTTCCAGGTGTGGGCACATCAGTTGATCTGTGATTCACAGGCATGAGTAGCCATGGGTACCCTGTGTAAGGCGGTGGTTCTCAGCATTCATTCAGCCTCAGCCTGGAGAAAGGGGGGGTCCTGATTCTACCTTTATCCATGGCTCAGCACAGAGGGTGAGAGGTGTATCAGAATGGGCGGGGTTGGTGAAATCCCTCTCTACTCCTTTCAGGAGCTCTGTGCCCTCTTTGAGCATGGTTAAAAGTCGATATTATCACTTGACCCATGTTTCTTTCAATTATTTGACGTCCAGTCCTTCAGGAGTGGGTGGTAAATCTGTGCGCCACAGTTCTCCCTCAAAAGCTGAATTCCTCCCGGGTTCCTTGGGTTCTACAGTAAGATAGACAAAAGCCAAGGGAAATCTCTTTTGAACACTCAGATGGTAGAATTAGAGGGTGAAAATTTCATTAAGTGAAACATAGAAGAGAGTGGGTGGAGAAATTTGTTCTGCTTTGGAACATATTTAATTAAATACATTTTCCACGGTTCATGAGAACTTGTGAGAACTGGCATTGAAAAATTTAAGGGAAAAAGAGATTCCCACCATCTCAAAATTGTCATGAATAATTGATTCATGCCAGTGTGATCATAGTAAGACCATACATCTCATCTTTGTTTCCTGCCCATCATATCTTGTCTTTATGAAAAGGATGAGAACGTATTACTTATGTGGAGACCTGTCTTTGCAAGTTGTCCTCACAATATTCCTTTAGGATTAAAAAGGTGCTGTCATAATCACAAAGGTGAATGACAATAAAACACACCCAAGTAATTGTGTGACTATGAGCAATTATCTTTTTCCTATTATTCCTTGTGTGTTAAAGTCTTATATTTGTACTTCTCCCATAACCAGCAGATTTTTTAAGTATTATCAAATCAAATAATTGTGCCCATAAATATTTACTATCAGAAATATAAAATTAAGCTCATATTCTTATTATTTAGGTTTTTACTCTTTCAGCCAAATTAAGGTGGTTGATTTTTTTTAAATCATGCTTTACAGTTTTCAGAGAAACAGGACAAAGCCATTTAGTACTTCTTATTTAAATGTGAATAATTTACTTTCTAATTCTTAAATAATGAGGTTCAATTTAAATGTACTAAATTTCAAATATTATGCACCACTGAAATAAAAATATGTATAATCATAAAAATCTCCTTTTTAAAGAGGGTTTGAATAATACTGACTTGCTAAAAAGTACATTTTTTTAAACTAACTCAAAGCACGTCACACAATTTCAGACTACAAAATCTTACTATTTCAGTGTATTTAAACTTGAGACTAGTTATCTAACTGGTCTTTAGACAGTTGCTGTGAAGGATTCCCAAGTGACAGAGTGAAAATCAAATGGCAGAAGCTTAGTGAGTCATGGAGCATGTATGGCTATGACTATACCTGCTGTTTGCCTTCTGCCTTCTGTGCTACATCTGGCTTCACCCGTGTCCTTCACTAGTACCTTATTTGACCTTCTCGGCCATGACTTCCCAGTTTTTGACAGTTCTAGAGCTTCTTTTATTTGAAATAATGTCAATTCTTGACTTCTTTAACTCTAGGAAAGTTAACTTTCTCACGTTAGCTGCCTTACGAATATAGACACATTTTGGACTTTATGATCACCAAAATCTGTTCCATCTAAGATTTTGAAATCAGAAATTCACTTTCTCACTTCTTCCTGTTCTTTGCCTTAAAAGTCATTATGCTAATCTGCTAACTATGTTCTTTTCCTTCCTAGTATCTCATCTCTTCCTTGACTTTACCTGATTTTTTTTTCATGGCTAGCTGGAAATTGCAAATGATCTCTCATTATGGCCCTAAATTCCACGACCTTCTGCCATATCTGCCAGGCCTATGCTGACATTACCGCCACAGATCACACCATCGGTGTCCTCACATTGCGTTTCAAGGCGGATCATAGAGGAAGAATGTCATGTTGTGGAAGGATATGAATGTATATTCTTATGTATATTCATATTCTTGTATGAATGTATATTCTCTAATTTTAATCGCTCAGTCTTTGCTTAGTTGATTTCCATTTTTGATCCATTCGTGCCTTTAGTTTTGTGACACTTACTATTCTATGAGGACTCAGATTATATTCTAGTTTTTCATCACTTGGACATTTTAGGTTTAAGCTAAGGGCCAGCTCCTGGGATTCAAATCCACTTCTACATGGTGATGCCTTACCCCATCTTGGTCTCTCCTAGAAGGATTAAATAGTTACTACTAAAATAGTCTTTTGCTATTGATAGATTACTTTTTTCAATTAGTGCATCCACCTCTTCTCAGTCCTTATCCTTACTGTAGCATTTGACAGAACATGTTTCCTGCTGGAAATCCCTCCCTTTCTGCCATTCTTCTCCTACTTTTTGCCTCTATTGTCATACTGGCTTCCTTTCAAAGGAACCTTTGGGTTTCTTTCTGCCTTCAGGCTTTTGCATAGCAGATCTTCCTTCTGGCTTAATTGTCCGTTTCCAAAGCCTTTGGAGACCTCCCCGTCTAAAATGGGTCTTCCTATTTCACCCAGAACCCTTTCCTTTTTAGCCACTGCCACATTTGGAATTTATTTGTGCAATTACATGTCTAATGTCTGTTGGCTCTAAGTCACAGCCCTAGCAATTAACATAATGCCAGCACCACAATAAACTTCCAGTGAAGGGTTTTGGATGATTGTGTCTAGGAATACAACAAAACTTGCTTTTTATTCCACTACTTTCACAACCTTCTGCCATAGCCAAAATATCTTACCTGCTCGTCTCTCTACATGTCTAGTAGTTGTCTTCTCCCAGGCTTTGCTTTCGTCACCTCCCGACATCTCCATTAGCAAACAATGCCAGCATGATTTCCCTCTTGGGACGCATTGATTTCAAAATTTCAGTCCACTTGTGCATGATCCTTTTTCCTCTTACTGGAATGAGGTCTCCTTAAGGACAGGGCTGGCATCTCATTCAGCTTTGCAGCCCCCACAGCCTCTAGCTCAGGGCCATGCACAGTTTGTTTCCAATACTTGCATGTTAATTGTCAAATGAATGAAAGTATTTATCTTTTGAGGCTATTTAACTCTTCTGTAGGAGACTGACAGCTTTGAATCAGTTAAACTGTAATAATTTGTCTTAAAATGTGGATTGACTCTTAAGGAGTGGATTTTCTCCGTCAGCAGCTCATGCACATTAAAGGGTGTTTTCTATTCATAATATTGATATTATTACTACAGCTATTTACAGTTAATGACTTTTTTCATGTTGATGATCGAATTTGGCCTATCAGCAACTTATCAGGCAGGTAGGATAAAGTATTATTATCTATAGATAAGACTGAATTCAGAAAAGCCAAGCAGCTTGCCTAGAGCTACACAGCAAACATCTAGATTTTCAGCAAACAGCTCTTAACCTAAGACTGACTCTTAACTAGAAGGTGGATCAGAAGGAAAGATAGAGACTTTTTGATATTTAGGGTCCACTAGAAATTGCATGAAAATTACCAGGGAGGGGGGCAGTTTTTTTTCCAAATTATAACTTTATTCCAAGCCTCAAATTCTAGTATACTTCCCTAGTAGAAAATTGCTGTTGTCCTTTACCACTATTACTGATAGACTGTATCCTGCCTTTGTGTTGGATCAGAAAG
The DNA here is from genome assembly GCA_004027185.1 of Glis glis. Lineage (NCBI taxonomy): Eukaryota > Metazoa > Chordata > Mammalia > Rodentia > Gliridae > Glis > Glis glis. The sequence continues at coordinate 36,533 of PVJS01006423.1, read as the reverse complement.
ATGTTGGAATAATTGCAATATACTATACTCCTTTAGAATTTCATCTTTGACCAAATTGTGATAAATTCAAGATAATTTCTGGGTTTCATGTAAACTTGACATCTTGGAAAAAGGCTTCTTTAGTTTCCAGAACTATTTACTCATTGCCTTTAGAACTTGGTCTCATTTCAAGGGATATGTAGAGAATTGCAACACATACCTTTCTTTTTGTGGTGTGAAGATGTGTTTTTTTTAATCTGCAGCAAGAAATTGTGATAACTTAAGATGAAGATACAGGTGGGACAGGAATATGTTTCCATAGTCATATCCTTCTGTGGGAAATAGTAGTTCTCAACCCTTTATGTTAGCAGAAAAAAAATCACACTGATACCCAGGACCCACCCCAGACCAATTAACTCAGAATTATTTTGGAGTTGGACTTAGGTATCCATGAGCTCCTCCAGTAATTCCAAAATGCACACAGACTGAGAGCCAGTAAGGCTTTCCATAGAACACACTGCTCTAGAATAGGTAACTTTGTAGAATAATCGGAACGTCTTTTATTTTGGAAACTGGTTTCTTATACATACAATGGGTGACCCATTGGAACTGCTTGATGTGGCTGGCTCTTTGGGACAGCCCACTTGGTGACTTCTTGTTTTAGCCCTTAGCCCTTTGGGGAAGTTCTTTTCTTTTTCTTTTTCTTTCTTTTTTTTTTTTTTTGCGGTACCGGGGATTGAACCCAGGGGCATTCTACCTCTGAGCTACACCCCCGGCCCTATTTTTTATCCTTTATTTTGAAACCGGGTCTCACGAAGTTGCGGAGGGCCTCACTAAGTAGCTGAGGCTGGCTGCGAACCCGGATCCTCCGGTCTCAGCCTCTCAAGTACTGGGATTACAAGCGTGCACCACCACCCCCGGCTGGGGAAGTTATTTTCTCAAGAGATCTTAATATCATTCAAATGTGTTTCTTACTTTTAGTTTCACTCTATGGCACTTTAAGTTTTACAATATTGAAAAAGAACCATTTAATTTGCACATGTAGTATGGTTAAATGGCACAATGAAAGGACTTCAGAATCTTTGAGATGTAGTCATAGGGAATTATTTGAATATCTTAGGATTCTGGATGTATTAAACCAAAATCAAAGTTTATCTTATATATGAATACAATTTTTAAGGGTGAAAATTATTTTATCTATTTTTTTTCTGAAGAGTTACACAGACCTGCTTCTTTCATTTTTCTCTGATATTCTGTCTTGAATTGCACTAAGCTTTCTCTTTCAGTTAAAAATGTCTGGAATAAGTGACCTTTTAATCAAGTGCTTGTAGATATATTGGAAAGAATATCTCCCTAACTATTATAGCTAGAGTTTGTTCTTGGAGTAAAGCAAAGTCTCTTATAATAGAGATACAGTTTACCTAAGAGTCATATTAATAAGTAAAAAAAAAGATCAGCTTTTTGAATAATATATGAATTCATATGGTATCAGTGGTATCTAGGCATTTGGGACAATACATAATTAGTTTCAATTCCCTTTGAGAGGAAGATGTGGATGTTAAAATAAATTGCTGATGAAGCATATACTTTGGAGAACAGTGTATTTCAAAAACTTTGTGCAACATCAGCTATTTCTTTCAATGGTATGGAAATATAACATAAGACTGAGAAGATTTATTAGGGGCAGTTTTAAACCATTCTTACTATATAAAAGTTCAGAGTTTGCTTATTTAGGATAGTTGCTAAAACAAGGATAATGGCAAATATGTATAGGCCTGCTGGGAAAACATTACTTCTATACAACTTCTGGCACCATTGTTTGCAGCCAATAAACCAACAATATTCATTTGCTTGCATGTGAATAATCTGTATCACAATATTTAAAGCATAAATAGGGCTTGGTCATTTAATTATTAAGAGTTACTCTTTTATAAATCAGTGAACAATGGACCTACTGCAGAAAAATCAGCACTCACAGAGTAAGAAAACTTAGAATAGTGAAATAAACATATTGAGGGAGGGGAGAGGGATAGAACTTATAATAAATTGATTTTATTAAGAAAAAGTGAATAAGTAACCTCTATGGAAGGAACTGTTTTGCTACTGGGAATAAATATTCTGAACTAGACTGTCTCATGTGGTAGAATTTCTGGTCATTCTCACCTGGAGGGAGTTCCTTCAAAGGTTTCAGTTTTACTGTGGAAACAAGTTAGACTACATTATATGCATTACAGAGAGTATAAGACCATATGCATGCAGTTTACTGTCTCCTCCTGTTTTTTTTAAGACACATTGGACTTTCTCAACTTTTGCACAACTCTTCCAAGTCTATCCTCTGAAATTGGTGTGGGATATTGTCGTTATCTGATACATGTTCAAAGCTTTTCTTCCCGAGACATGGAGTCTATTATTACCTGAGGGTTCATTACTCTTCATTCGGCCTCTTTCTTAGCCTTGTTTATTTTGATAATCCGTGGGCTCATGATTGGTCCCTCATCCTCATTAAGCCTGAAGAAAATGAAGGGTTTGTTGTGACTCTCCCTGGGAAGAAGTCTTCAATTTAGTTTGTTTTTCTGATGACATCTACAGTGTTAAAGTAAAAATATTTAAGTGGTTCAGTTCACAGAGTACTCACTAAATGTGCAAAAAAACACACCTATGTGTGGGAGTGTTAATTTTCTGCAGTTAATTTTTTCAACTAAAAACAAACAAACAAAAGTCTAACCACTGCTTCTTGCGCCTAAAAAACAAAATTGAATTAACTAAGCTCTTAGCGTCAGAATCTACAGCCTTGGCATGACTGAGTAGGTACGATTACAGCCTGGCCAGTAATAATGACAGATTTTAGTGTCCATTTTAGTGTGTGAAACACTAAATTACAGTGAATTGAAAAATGGGTAGTTTATAGTCCTAGAATAGCATTTCTCGGGGGGCAAGGATGATTTTAAATCATTTGGGGATGGTTTTATTCTTTTTCCCCTGATCGAGGGTATGGTATCATTCCATCTCTTTGCATATTAATACAAATGTGACAATATTTTGGGGTGGTCTCTTTGGAAGAGAGGCACATTATCATGCGCTTCTCCATCCTAAACATATCGGTATGATATTCTTTTGTCACACAACATTAAAACTCAGTTCTTTGGAAAATGTCACAATGAAGTGTTTTTATTCAGAGGACTTAATTTTACAAATCTTCCTAAGGGCTGCTTTACCTAAGAGTGTGTCCAGTCATTCAGGCCTGCTTCAGGCCACTTCCACGTGCCTTGGGAGCTAACTGCTGAGATCCCACATGCCGCTGGTGATTATGTGTGAGGACTTGGGAAGAACTGGGGGCATCATGTCACTGAGGACAGATACATATACAGCATGGTGCTTTTTTAAAAAAAATAGGGAAGGTACACATGCATAAGCCAATGAGACTGACTCCCATATTCTAAGCAAGCATTCCACCCCTGAGCCACAGTCGCCTTGATTCCCATAGTCTAAGCAGACAAAATAGTAATAATCATACAGCGTCTGGAGGAAAAGGGAAAATGAGATAATGTCCCCCAAACTGGACTGACTTGTCAGTCTCTAACAGGAGTGAGACACTGTAAAGGGGCAAGCAGCACATAACACCGGTGTTCAGAGAAAAACTGTATGGACTTGGAGAGGGTGAGGTGGGGGGTCCTGTGGTATGGATTCGAATCCCAAGTAAAACTCAAATGGTATGGGACATTGGGCAAGCTGCCTTGACTTTCAGCTTCTCCTTCTGTATCTTTGAAATATGCTTAGGAGTAATCTGTTACCTCACTGCCTCAGAGAGTTGGTGAAGGGTCAAACATGAACATCTAAATGGAAATATTTTGCTAAGTGTCTTAGTCTTGAGATGGGTATTAATTATACATGATGAGAGTAACCAGTAACTGGGTTACAGGATGTTACATAGGGCCATTCTGAGCTGTGCCATAGCAAGAATAGAACCTCTTCCTTACTGTATTTTCAGGCTTATCCAGAGATGCTTAAGAGAAACAGGAGAGAAGAGTGGAGCATGACCCCAAGCTCCTCTCAATGATTATCTGGGAGTTTGGGGGAAGAAAGCATCTTTTATATTATCCTAAAAATCCACACAAAGACTTATTGACAGGGTTATCTGTAAAAGTGAGGAAATGAACCACTGTACTGAATAGAACCTTCTTTGAGATTAATATTCAGTTTTAAATATCATGAAAACCTCAATCATATAAAAATAAACAAAAGGATATTATAAGCACCAATATACCAACTGCTCAAATTTAGGAAGGGTTAATTAACATTTCGCCAATTAGTTTGTTAATAAAACATGTTTTGAGCCGGGCGTGGTGGCGCATGCTTGTAATCCCAGTACTTGGGAGGCTGAGACCGGAGGATCTGGGTTCGCGGCCAGCCTCAGCTACTTAGTGAGGCCCTCCGCAACTTCATGAAGACCAGTTTCAAAATAAAAGATAAAAAATAGGGCCGGAGGTCTAGCTCTGAGGTAAAACGCCCCTGGGTTCAATCCCCGGTACCGGGCCAAAAAAAAAAAAAAAAAAAGAATAAAACATGTTTTGTTCAACATGGTAGGTTAATCATATGTATTTCATTCTTTTGGGAAATCCCAATTAGGTGATGGAAAATTAAGAATAATTTTTGTAAGGAAAACATTTAAGAAAAGAAAGAACAGCCTAGTAAACAATGGTGGATCAGCTATGGCAAGAACTCTCTGGAAGATAGTAAGCAGAGAGAGAGAAATAACTGATTTTGTAACCCTGAGAAGCTAGAACCTAAGTGTTAATATGAGCATGGGGGCTCAAGATTTTATGCTTCTTGGAAGCTGGGATGAAATTTGGGCTTGAGAAGAAGAGTGCCTAAGATTTAGACCATCAGGTTCTCCTCGGCACTACCCTTCCCACCTTTGGGCATTACGCAGAGGAGCACGTGGGAGAGGTCACACAGCATGGATGGTGCTCAGTTCAATCAACTACCTGAATGGTGAGACGTTCTCCCTTCTCCCCTGTGACATATGCATGGTCCTAACATCCTTTTCTCTTTAAGCATTGATGGTCACGAACCAGATACTATAGATACAGAAAATGTTTATTTTCATATATTCTTTTGTTCAGTAGTTTTTGAATTGGAAAAAAATGGCAGAGATTTAATCTTACCTCCTGCTGGTTGCCATTGTCACTAGAAGCAGCTCTGAGCTCCGGACACCTGGCTGAGAACAAAGGGGATACGACACATGCTCAGTTAGTAATTGTTGGCAGTGCTCAGTCATTACTATTACTCCTTCATGTTAATCTTGCTGCCAATGGCTAGTTCTACTTACAGTATTACACCTTACATCCTTTCTTGTTTTTTTCTCTAGAAAAGGAAGAAAATTTTAATAATTATGTTAATAGATATTGTTTAGATGGTTTAGACTACAAGGCCCTAGTGAAGTGGGTCCTTACATTCATTCTTTCCAGACTGTTTGCTAGATATTAAGTCATATGCACACTGTTTACCTACACTTTAACAGTGAACCATAGACCTATACTCTTGTAATATTAAGATAGGGAAGATGAGCGGGGCATGGTGGTGCATGCCTGTAATCCCACTACTTGGGAAGCTCAGATAGGAGGATCAAAGATTCAAGACTAATCTCAGCAATGTAGCAAGACTCTCAGCAACCTAGCAAGACCCTGTTCCAAAATAAAAAGAGGTAGAATGGAGGTAGAATGTCCCTGGGTTCGGTTCAATCTCCAGTAAAACACACACACACACACACACACACACGGAATATATCTTGGAGGTCAGTGTGTTCAACCTCTGTGTTTCTCAGTTGACAAACTAGGCTGGAAGAGGTAAGGAATTTGTCCAAGGATACCCTAGTAGACCCAGAAACAGGGCTATAATTCTTGAAAATGATCTTTAATTATCAACAAGAAATATATAGTAGCTGCTTGTAATTTGTAAGCCACAATATGGGATTTTAAAGGCTATATTAATAGAAAATAATTACTAGAAATTAATAGGCAGTTTTAAGGCTCCAGGTAGATAAACTTATTCAGTTCACTGTCAAATTGCCCATTTGTTCTCCTCTGAGAGTTTGACTTTATGGTAAAAATCACTCTTGGTCAGCATCCCAACCACCCAAGGTTCTAGTATTTGAATTTTGATTCTCCAGTGGCGTGCACAAGAAAAGAGACAGGAGAATACCTAGAGAAGGTGCATGTTTTTTCAAACCACACAAGATATTACTCACATAATATGTTTCTCAAATAAGCTCTGTGGCATTGCAAAAAGTCAAAAAACTACTACTAAAGAACTATGTGTTTTAATTGAGTAAAGGAACATGACTCAGAATATTAGAATAAAGTATGATGAAAAATACAAATCAGAGTAAGAGTCTCATTTTTAAAATCTGAGCAGAATCGTAACAGCAGCAGCAGCGTGATTCCTTAAAACCTTTCATTTCACTGTTAAAGAACACGTTCTTCTCTGAGCCTAAAATGATTTTCACTGAACTTCAATACCAATATGTTTGTCCATTTCAGAGAAATGGTGTTATGTCTTTCTTTTCAGGAAAGTACTTAACGCATAAGATTTCTATAAGTGTTTCCTAATATTCCAAATTGTGGTTATATTTTACATTTATATGCAGTTGATGACTACTGTTGATGGGCCCATCATAGGAGTCCTTTGAGTGTCTAGAATCCAATCAAAGGAAGTATTTAAGCCAACTTCTGGTCAGTTATACTGAAAGTGGTCTTGTAAATGAATAATTTATTATGGTAATGGTTTATATGATGAAGGAACACAATATCTAGAAGAATATTGCCAGGAAGGTTTATGGAAGCACATCCTATGATTTTTCTAGTATATTTGTCAATGTTTGTTATTGGAAGTAGGCAATAAATATCTAGTCCAAAGGACAGTGTGTGAATTCCCTAGCCACACTGGCTTCCCATGAGGTCAGCAGATGTGCTGAGGACTCTTCTGCGTTGGAGCTTTGCATGTGTTGTTAGTCTGGCCTGAAACCATTACTCCTTCTCTTTGTGAGGCCCCTTCCCCTTCTGGTCTCTGTTGAAATGGCATTCGTAACTGTGCAAAATAAAATATTTTCCCTTGTTATTTTCTCTACCAGTAGTACTTTACATTTATAGTAGTTTCCATGATATTAAATTGTACATTTTGTTCATTTTTTGTTTATTTACATGTTTAATGCCTTTTTCTTCACCTCTACGAACAGTGTCTGGTATACTGTACATGTACAATAAGTATTTGGTAAAAAAATATGTATGGCATCAAGGAAACATAATTATGTACAATAGGCACTTCCACCCACCATTTATCTTCAAATGCCAACACTTTTTTTGTGGTTTCAATTTTTTAGGTGCTCCAGTTATTATTTACTATTTCTTATCTACTGTTGAAATACAGTAATATTCTAAATTGACGAAATTAATATGAGGTGCATGGTAATGAATGCATTTGGCATTTTTAATTTTCAATTCATTTGAAGTAGGAATAATAGTAAACCTTTATGAATTGCAGAATGTGTATGGGGTGTTTGTGGGAGTGTGGAGGATGCACTTTGTAGAAGAAATTGAGTCTAGCTACATCATGGGGAAGAGACAAAGATGGGATACGAGATTGAGGCAACATTCTGAAGGGTTTGGTAAAGTTAAGATTTTATCCTGGAGATTAAATAAATAGTAAAGCTTTCATCTAGGACATTAGTATGAGCATTTTATTTTTTAGAAAAAATATTTTGGTAGTAATGTGGAAGATGGGCTGGAAGAGAAAATCCAATGGCAGGGAGGTCTCGTTAGGAGCCCAGATAACCTAGATATGAGGTGACAAGGACTTAAACCAATGTTGGCAAGGAAGATAGAGGGAGAGACGGGGTCTAGAGCATAGTTGGTATTTAAGAGGTATTTGTGTGCAAGGCACACCACACTCCCTGAGTCAGTAGCTGACAGGTGGTTCGGGTGAGCAGAGAAAGGCCAATTCTGTAGTCTGGTGTTGGCTTTCCGATGTGTTCTCTCTCTCTCTCTCTCACCATCTTTTCTTTATCTCTCATTCTGTTCTATTTTCCCCTACTTTGTTGTGTTTTTTTCCTCCCATTTCATTCTTGTTTTCTCATGCAGTTTCTTAGTTTTGTTTTTGTTTCTTCTTTAGAGCACTCTGATTTGAACATACCCCCCCCACAAAAAAAGAATGGCACACCTCTGTACAAGGTTGCTTCAAATTATAATTTTCCTTTATGTACACTTTGAAAGGACGCTGTATCTAAAGAGAATGTTTAAGAACAAAATCTGTAGATTTATGTAAAGTTACTTTAGTGTTTTTACACATTCACCAGTGTTACTAATCATTTAAAATAAAGATTGACAAAATTGCAGACTTTCTTTTTTTATTTTGAAAAAGGTATTTATTTATCAACTTCATTCATCACACACATTAACAAGTTCCACATATATTGCAGAAATGAAACCAGGCACTGGACACAAGTAAACATGATACAGATTACCACATGTCTCTAAAGTTTCTGATCACATAGTAGGAAAGATAAATATTAAACAAAAATGTCACAAAAATGACTGGGTTAAGGAAAAACAATCTCTTTATATCTGAGTTAGAAAATGCATATTTCATTTAATAACACAGAAAATATGAAAGTAATAAGTAATAAAATACTCTAAGTAAAGACCAATTTTTTTTTTTTTTGCGGTACCGGGGATTGAACGCAGGGGCGTTCTACCTCCGCGCTATGCCCCCAGCCCTATTTTTTTATGCTTTATTTTGAAACCGGGTCTCACGAAGTTGCGGAGGGCCTCACTAAGTAGAGAGAGAGAGAGAGAGAGAGACAGGGAGAGAAAGAGAGAGCGAGAGAGCGCTGAGGCTGGCCGCGAACCCGGATCCTCGGGTCTCTGCCTCCCAAAGTACTGGGATTACAAGCGTGCGCCACCACGCCCGGCTAAGACCAATTTTTTTATACTTTCATCAGTGCATTATAATTCTACATCATAGTGAGGTTCCATGTGTTAAAAACATCCAGGCACACATATGAAAGCATCCTTTTGAGCAAAGTTAGAAACTAAACCCAGTTTTAGTAGGATATGTTATTTATTTGTTGCAACAAAATTAGTTCTTCACAATGACAAAGGTAAAGGTTAGTGTTCTATGTTTCAAAGTAAATTCCCAATGGTAAAGAATGATTTGTGAGTGTCACTGGTCTTGGCCGAGCTGAAGTTACGTGTGTCTCTTTGCTTCTGTTCTGTGCTTGGGAGGGTCTGCTGGTACTGTGCTCACTCTGATGTTTTAGTGGAAGAAAAATAACTATTATAATTATTATTATTACTATTATTAATTTTTGTGGTACTGGAGATTGAACCCAGGGGCAGACTACCTCTGAACTATGCCCCATGCCCTATTTTATTTTTGTATTTTGAAACAGGGTCTAAGTTGCTGAGGGCCTAGCTAAGTTGCTGAGGGTGTCCTCGAACCTGCAATCCTCCTGTTTCAGCCTTCCAAGTACTGGGATTACAGGTGTGTGCCACCATAGCTGGTGAGTGATGTCATTTTAAATGCAGTTATTTTCCCTAACTTTGGGACCTTGTCTTTAATTATAATAAACTGTGAGATCAGTAATACTAGAACTGCCCTGTCTTTGGATTTCTTCTTGTTAGAGATGATAAATATACTTAGGCTCTATGAGGACAAGGTCTTTGTAAATTTGTTCCCTGTAATATCCCTAGAATAGTTCCTGGCACTACAGTATATAATCACAAATATTTTATAGTGAATTATTACAGTCAGTTTGCAGCCAAAGTTACCTTGATAGGTTTAGAAAGTTTAATGATAAAATTAGAAGAATAAATATGTGTATAGATGATCTCTACCACACGAATCTTTAAATGTGGCTCATAAGTTTGTTCCTCTGTGTTTTAGCCATTTGCCGATGCTTATGTCTTTGGTAACATTTTATTCCTGCAAGATTAACATTGTCCTAATATTTTGATGAAGATAAAAATCTAAAATTCACATTCTCCAAATCAGGCCCCTCAAATTTAAACTAGCCCTCGAAGGGGGGGAGCAAGATTTTAATGTCAAGAGTAGATGAGGTGATTATAATGAGAAAATAGTGCTATTTTTACTTATTCTTTTAGATACAGAAATTTTCTATTATGTTTAAACTAGAATTTCTGCTAACATAGAAAGACAATTTAGAATTTGTACAGGTGAATCTACTTCTGCAGGTCTGAAAAACTTTGTTGTACTACTTTTCTGAATATTGTTGTTGGTTGTGTGGGATAAGCAGCCTGGCCTTGCTGCTTTATGGAGGAATCTTGCCAGGATTTTCCCTAGCAAGATAGGATGTGGATAGGAACTTGCTGGTCTTCAGGTCAATTCTTAGAACTTTGCTTCCATTTCTAAATATTCAAATGTACTAGAGAGCATCATCTGTCATAAGACTGTTATTAGAACTAAAGAAGAAAGTCTTCCTTGTCTCGGGCCATGTTTTAAGGGAATATCTCCCAATAGCCCACACCCACCAATGAACTCTGAGGGGTGTGAGCATTATTCAGGCTCAGGGGGAATTCATCATATTGGAGTTTGCTTTTTCTTCTGATTTATTTTGTATAAGCAACCAGCAATATATATACTTGTTAAATGTTCAGTTAGCAATCTGTAAAATGTTCAGTTAGCAATCTGTAGGTTCCTCTTCCTAATTCCCTATCTCCTAACTGGAACTTCATTTGCGTTTCCTCTGCCCTAATCTCAAAGAACTACCGGTTTCATTTGTACATTGAGTTGGCTTTTATTAGAGGAGAAGGAGAAAAAACCTTTTAGATATATAATTTGGCACTGACTCTTCTGCTGTTTCCAGAAAGGTTACTTAACTCATATTTTTGATGCATTTCTCCACACATCCTGTGATATCTGTAACTGCATCTTTAATTCCCTTGTTATAACAGCAAGAATTTCTTGAATCCTGGCTACAGTTTCACCATCCTCATATTATGCTTTTACAGCAATTCCCTAGACTCATAGAGGTGAAGGATGAAGTTTATAATGGTACTGAATACCAAACTGTTGCTTGATTTATTCAGGAAGGTTGTTATATGCTGGGATCAAGTGACAGCTTAAAAGCTAGTATAATTCATCATCATCAGTTAATTTTCACTGGGTGTCCACTGGGTGCTGAACATCGTACGACGCTCTTTGTCAGCATGTATGTGCCTGATAAGGCTGACGGAATTCTAAGAATGTGGGATCTTGTCCTTAAGGAACTCTCTGTGCTATCCAGGCAAGTCAGCAAATACCCAGTGTCGTCAATTTCTGTGTACAAAATGTATGTAACTAAAAACACTTTATTTTTGCAAAGGGTTTGTGCCAGTAAATCGAGTGCCCATTCTCTTTAGCAGGAGAAAGGGATGGTGTTGGATAGACCAGGCATAGGTGTCCGCTTTGGTCCTGTCCTTGGTTAAACTTACATTCTTAGATTCACGTATACTTAGATTCATGTATATACCAGTGGACATTTTTTGTTCCCATACATATAATTTCACATTGTTTTAACCTAATGAGTTCCAGTTACCCTTCTCACAAACATATATGTACGTCATCTTTTCCCAGTGAGAGACAAATTGAAGTCACATCTACATGATGCATCTAGAGTTGGTGTCATGTTCCACAGACTTCTAGGTCATTCAGTCCTCCTTAGAAATGTTTTGGAAATCTGCCCTAGATCAAATTTGTACTTGACTCCTCATGATCCTGCAACTTATGGCTCAATACCTATCTGTATATTTGTGAAAGAAGTGCAGGAGAGACACAGTGTAAACCCAAAGTACAGCACTGGTCTAGGGAACATGTGATTTTCCCTCTGGTCAGGGATAGTACTGAAGATGGTGTGACCAGGGCCTCTCCTGAGCTTCTCCTTGTTGAATTCTTCCCTGATCTTGGCCTGAGATTTCTGGCCAGCAGATTTTTTTTTTTTTTTTTGCAGAAATTTTTGCTAAGAAGATTTCCCTCCTTTGGTGTCCTTTCTTGCCATCTTTGAGAAAAGGCTTCCGGGCAGGGTCCCGTGGAGGGGCCTCAACAGTCCTTCTCTCGTTGGTAACAAGAACTCAGATTTCGGTGTTGCCTCAGGTGAAGCCTTTTTTTTCTAGGCTGTAGATTTGGTAATACAATTGCTTTAATGTTTTTCTTGGTTGCTTATCAATTTCCTTATTTTGGAGGTGGTTGTAGAGGACTTCATTTTCTGGTAAGTGGCACCAAATGTTCTCTCAACTAATGACCTTTGAGTATGGTCTCTTGCCTTGCACTTTTATTTTGACTTCTGGGATCTCCCTAACTCTTCCATTTAATGGCTCCCCGTCAGTAGCTCTACTTCTGTGTGTAGTGAGGTCTGACCTAGGTTGTTGCTCCTTCCTCAGGCTTTTTATCTTGTGAAGGAGTTATCTGAACTATTCATGACCAGGGAGTAGGGAGGTGCTTGAGTAGCCTAGAGTTTAAGGATTCTGTGATTTTTTTCCCTCCATAATATCTTCTTTTCCATCTTCCAGAACTTTAATCAGCATGCCTAAATTGAGATGGTAACCAATAATCTGTGTGGTGCAATTTAACCAACATAAATGATGAGCCGAATTTTAGTCATTCCAGGGCTTTGCTTATAGTGGTATGTCTGTGGGCTGCACAAAGGCATGTGAGACTGAATTCCAGCCTTTTCTCTGTTCATCAAGGTAAGCTCTCTGGCTCGGATGCCATTTTGAAATTTGCCTATACAGAGGGGTGCACTTTTTTTTTATTTACACAGTAGCAAATTCATTTGCACGTTGCTAGCAATGGCTGTGTTGCTTGTAAACGAAACAGGTTTTAATAAAGTTGCCTGGTTTTGCTAGCTGTCTTTCTCCTGGGACAAATGGAGTTTGCCATTTTATTGTTAGAACTACTGAAGGCCGTAAGAAGCCTGCTATACCAATCTATGAGCAGTTTCCTGCAGAGGATCCTAGCACTCCAGCTTTAATACACATACAGTCTGCATCCCAAGAACTGATGTCAGCTTGCTAAGTACTTTACTGCTGTTTAATATTGACTGCTGATTTTTCAGCTAGGATGGAGGGATCCCAGTGCTCTTATTCTTGCCTTTCTTAGCTGGGCTCACGTTTCAACAATCCATTCCTGATGCAGATTTTTATATTGAATCAGAGTTCCTAGTTTCTAGCTTTTTTGACTTGTGTCTTTGCTCTGAGAGTCTATATCACACAGGAGAGGATAAAGGGACCCAAAGGCAGGGCTCGGCCTAGGACCTGTATCAGAGAGCAGTCTGCATCTGTCCAAATGTCAGCTCGTCAGTTAGGTTGAAAGCTACGAATGCTGCACGCTTCCTAATGGGAGGGCTTCTACATGCCTTGTGGTCCTTGGATGCTATAATCAGTGTGTAACTCCTCTGGGTGAATGCTGAAGTTTCAAATATTTGAGGTTTGGGGTTTATGCTTTATTATTACCCACTAATTTTAAGTATTATCCACTTTAATTTTACTGAAGTATATGTTGCTTAATGTTTGTATATGCTGAACATGGTTAAGCAAAGTATTGCTGAATAGTTTATAAAGATAATGCGCAAATATGTCTATTGTGACAGACTACCAGCTACTTTTTAATGATTATTTACAAAAAACAAATTCAAGTAATAATCAGTCTGTTTCCTGTAAATGTTAGGGTGAAACATCAACAAAATTAAAGAAATGTGTGTGCGTGTGTGTGTGTGTGTGTGTGTGTGTGTGTGTGTGTTTTACTGGGGATTGATGCCAGGGGCATTCTACCTCCAGACTATACCCCAAGCCCTTTTAGGTTGCTCAGAGTCTTGCTACATTGCTGAGGCTGTCCTTGAACCTGCAGTCCACCTGTCTCAGCCTCCCAAATATTGGATTACAGGTGTGTGTCACCATGCCCAGCTTAAGGAAGTATTTAACTGGATGGTCTGCAGATCAAAGTATAAGTAGTAGCCTGTATGTATTGCCTTGCTACAGCTTTTAGAATCCTGAGAAGAGTTTCTGTTTGTTGAAACATATTACAGTAGCAGTAGACTTTTTTTTTTTTTTTTTTTTTTTTGCAGTACTGGGGATTGAACCCAGGGGCCTTCTACCTCCGCACTACACCCCTGGCCCTATTTTTTATACTTTATTTTGAAACCGGATCTCACGAAGTTGCGGAGGGCCTCACTAAAAGTAGAGAGAGAGAGAAACAGGGAGAGACAGGGGGAGAGAGAGAGAGAGAGAGAGAGAGAGAGCGAGCGCTGAGGCTGGCCGCGAACCCGGATCCTTGAGTCTCCGCCTCCCAAAGTACTGGGTTTACAAGCGTGCGCCACCACGCCCGGCAGCAGCAGACTTCAAACTTCTGCTTGGCCATTAATTGATTCTTTAAGAAACAAGAGAAATACTTTTTATATCTTTTTGGAAAAAACACACAGATGTATTTGTACTGAATATGCCCATTATTACCTATTAGGAAACTTAGAAGTAATTCTTTAAAAAAATGAAGGCATTATTACTTGTAATGCTAACATAAAAATTTCAACATGTGAAAAAGATTTTAGAAAGATCATAATTTCATGCTAGTTTTTATTGAATTACTGTGTCTTTTTTATAAAAATGTTATTTAGGCTATTTCTTTCCTGAAAAATATTATAAACATATATGCATTTATTTAGATATGGTCATTGTAAAATTATAATTACTGGCAGATGTTACTTTTATCAGTTAACTCAGATGATGGATATACCTATTGAGTCAGAGAAGAAAGAGATACCACACAAAAATACCATCTTGCTATGAGATTATATGGGAAGACAGTATGATATTTTAATACATGCATAAAACCCTTAGATGACAATCCGTATGAAACCTGATAAGTTAAACTGAAAATATTCCATTCTCAAATCCATTAGTGGTGGACTCATATTATCCAGATAAGTTAACTAGAAACTATGATGTATAATAGCTGATATAATGTAAGGCCAAATTTCTCATTCACTTGAGGTAAAACTACCAAACATCAGAGATAAAGCTATTCTTGGAGCCAATGCAGTAGAAGTTTTTGTTCTTGATTGGTTTACAGTCCAAGGACTTTTTGGTACTACATACCAATCTTAAAAGAAAATTCTGATATGGTCCTTAAAAATTGTTATTTTTGAATTTATTTTTCTCTCAAGTAATTTTTCTGAAAAATGTAAGATAATATTTGCATATTTATTTGAAACATGTATTTGCAAAGAGGTTTTGGGTTAATTTATAGGAAAACAAAAATTTAGTAACACAGTAACACAGCATTAAAAAATAAAAGCAAAAAAAAAAGAAAAAAGAAATGAAAGGAAATTATGTATGAGAGAGTAAGGAAAGGGAAAAACAAAAGAGTATGTGACCATGAAGTTTGGCCTCCCAATACACATGAGGGTCTGTTGTTATCTCTCATTTAGCAAGTGAAGGTCCCAGTGCCTATGTGGTGGTGAAGTGACCTTTTCAAGACCAAAGGATAGAGAAATACTATCTCTAGAATTCAAACTCTAGTTGTCTTCCTCAAAGTCTATGCACTTCCCATGATTTATTGTCACCAATATCTTGTTTGAGGAAACCTGTAGTAACCATGTATGGGTATCCTGATATAAAGATGACCAACTTGTCCTGGCTTTCCCGGGACTGACCTGATTTTAAAGTTATAAGTTCCTCATTCCAAGACTCCCCTTAGTCCTAAGCAAACTGGGATGGTTGGTCACTCTACCTGTTATCCTCCTAGCCATGGTAAAGATGGAAATTTGATAGAATTTTATGTAATTATTTTGAAATGACAAAGTAAGGCTGGGATGGATGCTGTTCTTGCAAAATTACTTGATACCCTTATTACACCTCATGAATATTCAGATTTTGTATTGTAAACATTGTCTACTTTCTGAGATCTTCCACAGGTTTTTTATTTGGCAGGGGTCTTTCTAATGCTATAGATAGATTGTTTATATTGTAATGAGGGATCCCACAGAGACATACAAGACTCCAAAAAATCCAATTTTGAAGTCTTTATTTTATGACCAGTTGGGCTTCACCTCTGGTGAGTGCAGCCCTAAGGCTCTATTGACGGCCGCTTATATAGGAAAAAGTAGTTTTACAGGATCAAATGTTCAAGTTCACATAATTTCAGAATGATGGAAAACAACTCACTTGAGACCAAACAACATATGTATACCTTACATTTGACATCGCTTGGATTTTCTACATCTGCGTAAGCAAAGCAGCGGGGATGCAGAAGCCAAGGTTAAGCATTATGCAGCATTAGCAAAGTTCACGGTGACCCTGCCTTAAGACAAACATGCTTAGTGGAGCTTATGGCCTTGTACTGCTCAGGGTGGCAATATGGAGTAACTAGTGTTAAAGTTTAAGCATACCTCATCTCAATATTACTAGCAGACCTTCACTTAAACATTTCTCCATTGGGATATGTGGTGTCTTTTGAGTCATTTGGGCTAGGGGCAACATATATATGTATATTCATTGCAGATAGTGGTTAACTAACCTTGATAGAAGTTTCAAATGTTTTATAATGAGTTCCAGCATTAATCCTGAAGCTTCAGTAGGATGGAAGTTAATTTCTTGTGTTCACGGTGGGAGATGAGCACTCCAGGTGGATGAGAGGCTCTGCTCCCTGCTGCCATGCAGATTCCTTCTGTTGGGTCACTCCAATGTTCCTTAAGAAGTTTCTTTAGCTGTGGTCAATGCTGGGTTGCTGCCAAGTACAACAAAGAAAGTATAGAGAAGGCACATCCAAGCCTTACGGCCCAGAAGTAGCAGAGATAACTCTGCTCTTACTCCTTCAGAGAGAACAGGGATAGATATCTGAAGAAAACTGCAAGGGGAGGCTGGAAAATGGGATTAGCCATTTGCCCTGGACAATGTGAAAATGGATTTGGGGGAAAGCTAGCAGTCTCCTCTTCCAGGCATTGTTTAAATATGTTTAAGTATTTTCTAATTACTCTTTATGAAATGCAGAAAAAAACAATTGCCTCGTAAGCAACTTTTACCATTCTGCCTTTTGTTTTGGGTAGTAGTACCTACCTCCTTTTGCCACCTGGTGATTTCTTTTGCAACAATTGAAACTAAATTTATATTGAAAGGATGTAAGGTATGATTAATCCTGAGATAGTTTCCTGCATTCTGTGAGATTAGGATCTATTTCAGTCTGCATCTCACTGCTGTGACCCAACACCTGACACACAAAACTTAGAGGAAGAAACATTTACTTGCTTACAGGTCTGGAGATTTCAGTTCACATGTATGTAGTCCATTTGCACTGGCTGCCAAGCCTGAGCGTGAGCATGAGGTCCTTAGGGCATGATGGTAGGAAGCAGAAAGAGGAAGGAAAGGGGGTGAGGGACATATATAGTCCCCAAGGCCACACCCCCTGTGACCCACCTCCAGGCATGCCCAGTCTTCAGAGGCCCACTGTCAGGGATCCACCTCCCAGCACGGATGCCTCCAGAGCATGAGGTGCTAGGCACATTTTACTTTCACACCATAACAGGATCCTCAAATTGATTAATGTTCCAAAGCATTTCAGAATTCCAAAATACGTTTCAACATTTAAATATATACCTTAAAAAATGAAGTTGGAAAATAGGATATGTGACAAGAATCCAAAAGCTCAAAAGATAAATAAAAAATGTCAGAAGGCCCTTGGGAAGGAATGAAGGAAACCATTACGGACAATGCCAGGTGCCTACAGAGAGTGTAATTATTAGGGTACAGGTTCTACTTAGTCTGCATATTCAGAAAGGCTTGGATTGAGCTGATGAAAAAAAATGGGGTTTTGCCACATGTATTCTAGTTGACTTTAGCATAAATTAATATTATATAGCAATAAAAAAAACACAGTTTTATCATATGAGTCACACTGGAGTAACATTTTTTCTGTTCAAAGCTGTTACTGCATATAAATGCATATTTTAATGTATATCATATTTAATATGCATTATTGTATATTTGATAAATAATATATATATGAAATCTCTACCATTCTTCTGTATGTGTGTGTGTGACATAGTGACCATGGAGTAAGCATAGCAGTGGGCACCTAACTGTCCCTGGGAAAAGTAATTTAGACTTAACACCAAGTCATCTTCCCCACCCCCATATTCTATATTGACCATTTTCTTACTGGCAATTTTAAATTCTAGGTATTTAGTTTTGATTTTCCTATGTGTACATCAACCATTTAAATTGACTATGTGGCACAAGAATGCTTTTGTAATTTTATTAAATCTGACTTGTGTAAAGAGACCAATGACATCTTCAGTCACTGAAGATGATTTGCACAGGCTAATAGATTATATGCTATAGCAGAATGTTGCTTTCTATTGCTACGCCTGCTGCTGCAATTTCAAGTATAGTTATTACTACCTACAATATCACCAATTTTTTTAAATTGTCAAAAGAAGTTCATGCTATTGACTCATTTACTCCCATTTTTATTATTCTTATTGAAAATCACTAGACCTAATTCTATTGGTTTCCTTCCTGATTGAAAATATTTGAACCTAGAAAGCACACTATTTCTTAAGACATTTATAACTATTCATCATGGATATTAAAATCACAATCATGCTTCATTGTCTGAGCAATGATTTTTTTTTAATCTTTACACATATGTTAAGCGGGTGACCAATGCTATCCGGGTTTGAAGGTGCTGAATGTTCTTATAACTGGTATTTGAAATTTTGATGTGTATTGCATCCGTTACTGAATATCAAGAATACATTTTTTGCTCTTATAGAGTAAATTTGAAATGGGGTCTTTTGTAGAAGCACCCATCCTGTTTAGAGTGATAGAACAGATGCTGAATGTTCACATATCAAACAAAATGCCAGCTTTCGGTAGAAAAGAGGTGTCAAAAAGTTTCTTTGTACCTTTAACGCATGTGATTATGTAGTACAAAATGCAGAGTTTGTAAAATTTCTTGAATATACAGGCAAAAAAATGAATAATTCAAAACAACTCATAAGTTCTACATTCTATTGTCCCTTTATAACGCAGGCAGAAGATAGCAGTGCACTCCCAATAGAGCTGAATTTGCACAAGTTACACCTCTGAAAATGCCAGATGGTCTATGGTCTACTTTTGAGAGCTGTCACATATGTAAAGATTTGAAAAAAGAAAGACAGCTGAATGAGAGCAGTGGATCATTAAAGGCAGAGCGAGGGTCCCTAGGCATCACTTGTGTTTTAAGAAGCATTGTGTCGTTCTCGTATTAGCGTGCTTTTTTTTTATTTAAAGCCATACACAACTTCTTCACAAATAAGGAAAAGAAAAATCTGTTTAAAACTATAGAGTTGTGGTTTAATCAGTCAGATGGTTTTGTTCTGTATTTGAAAATAAAGTCGTGTTTCCTACTTAGTTTCAAAGGTAATTTTACCACAACATTGAAGTCACACTCATGAAAATGATCAACAAAGTGAATTTAATGTCTATTCTGATAACTTACATATCTAGGGCTTATCCAGTTTTGATTTGACTTACTGAACACATCTGGCAAAATTATTCTGCTAAAAATTGTTTTAATGGTAAAAAAAAAAAAACTGGAGTGAAGAGATAATACTTGGGTATCTGACCGTAATATAAACCGTAGTAAAAATAATTAGGTGCCTGTGAAACAAAAATAATGTACTATCATTTATCTGCCAACAGAAATAGATATGGTTTTGAAGACTGAAATGTAGCTAAATCATTAAGGATATGTTAGACTATCACTCCAGCCATTCCCAGTAATTTGCAAAGAGTCAATTTTGATAGCAGAAAAAGGTCAAATTTGTCAATTTTAGAATTTGGTGACAGGACACATTTGTCTTTTACCACTTTTGTTTTTATTTATGGGGAATGTGTCTTGATTATAAAATATAAATGGGCATTTTTAATTGATAAGGAGTCTTCCTAGCATTGGTCAATAACATTACAACTTAGCCAAGCTTTCAAAGTACTTGAATTATTCTTTTAAAAGAAAAAGTGGTCCCAAATATTGCATTTATTTGGGGGAGATTATTAGTAAGTGCTCTGAAAAAAAACACCAAATTAGGTTTGAGTGTCTTCTTTGGCATCCTTTTCAATACATCTGCATAACTAGCTTTAGGTTCAATCGCAGCCATTAGGATGTCATTCAGCTTGATACAAGAAGGCACAAGAACCATGAATTAATCTCTAAATCAGTTGCACACTGTAAAAAACCTATCTCCTACTGTGGTGCCTTGACTGTAGATTTTGGTCATATGAAGGGTATAGCTGCTAAACAGAGAAGTAGTCTTTTCTTCTGTTTCCTTTCATTCCAACATAAAAGTACTTTGATAGATTTTAGGACCATTACTTTGAACATTCCCAAATATTGACTTTTTAGACAGTTATTCCCCTTTGTGTATCACTATAGCACTGAAAAAGTGCAAGAGGATTTCATATATTAGTTTTATAAATCAGGTATTAATGTTAATAGACTGGTATGAAAGCATGCTTTCTGTTAAATAAAAAAAAAGAATCTGTTCTTTTTCTTGAAATATATACATTTATGGGTAGAATATTTTTATATGCTAAGATGTTTTTCTATGTGAGAGGATGCAAATGTAGGATACGTGACCAAAAGCTGAAGTAAACGATAGGGTGCTAAAGAGTTACTCATATATATAGTCTCTTCATTTGTTGAAAATATGTATGAAGTCTTACCTAGTCTCCAGACAATAGCTAATCAGTTCCCTTTGGGTGTTTACCAGCGCCATGTATGATGGTGACAGCTTTACATGCCGCACTTCTTCTACTGGGCAGCTTTGCATGCAGTACATTTTTAAGTTGAAGAGCTCCTAATAGCCATATATAATTTACATTTCATAATTGTTCATAAACATCAACAGGCTAATTAAAACAGCTTTAGATTTTGAAATACCAAGCAATTATGGACTAGTAAAATTTTTGCACCAAATATTTTTTCTTGTTGCTGATTTTGTGTTTTGCTGAAAATTTGTTATGTATAGCTTTGCTTGAGATCTACTAAGTCAAGTTGAAAGTTCATTTAATACTAAACTCATTACTTAACCAATGTAAACATATCTTGTGGGGAGAGGGGGGTCGGGGTTGCAAAATTCAAGATCCATCTTGGCTAATTTAAATAGAAAATGAATTTTTATCAGAACACAGACTCTCTCAGAGTCCCACAGACCAGGATCATGCCCCTCCATTCAGTAGGGATTCTGTGTTGAAAATCCCACTGCTAGCCGGGCGTGGTGGCGCACACTTGTAATTCCAGTACATGGGAGGCTGAGACAGGAGGATCGCAGGTTTGTGGCCAGCCTTAGCAGCTAACTGAGGCTCTCCGCAACTTAGTGAGACCCTGTTTCAAAATATAAAATAAAATAGGGCTGGAGGTATAGCTCAGAGGTATAATGCCCCTGGGTTTAATCCCCAGTACCACACATACACTCCCCCCAAATAAAGAAAGAAAAGAAAATTCCAGAAGCCATATCTCATTGCCAGGGCCTACAAATGCCTCTCCACTGACTATGCCTAGAGGCTCCACCTCCCTAGTGTGGCTGACACCTTCCTTTGGTCACTTTTCGAATGCAAGTTGTAAGTCTGCTTGGCAGAATTTAGTTCATTTGCCTGCCCTGTGGCTGCAGAGGACTCAAGGGATGCAATACAGGGATTTACCAAAAAATCTGTGATTATGTTTAGAAATGCTGGGCAATGCAAATAATGAATATTCATCTGCTTGTTTTATTATTTATTATCTGAAGAATCAAATTCACTTGTCCTTCTTAGCATCATGCTATTAAAACTGTCTCCTTTATTTTCACCTTAAACTAGAGGTTTTACTTTTCATGTAGGCTTTTAATGTATCTGGAATTTATTTGTATGAAGTACATACACTTACATATTTGGGAGTCTACTGTCTCATTGGTTTATATATCTATTCCTGGTCGAATGCCATTCTGCTTAATTACTGCAATTTCATAATAAGATTTCATAGCTAATAAGTTCCACTACCTTCTTTGTCTTCCTTAAAATTTCCTTGGTGATTCTTGATTAATCTTCCTTACATTTGGATCAGCTTTTCACATTCCATAAACAAGCCTATTGGAAATGTTAATGGAAATTGCATTAACTATATCAATTGGAAAGAATGAACATATTAATAGAATTGATATTTATATTCTCCCCATTTATTCGTGTTTACTACTTTTCAGTAATGTTTTGCATTTTTATTTTCTTTGCCATAAAAGTCTCTGCCCATTTGTTTCCTAGTTTAATTCTAGGTACTAACACTTTTTTTGGATTGTAGGGGGATTTCTTTTGGGGGGGCTTGTTTTTTTTTCTTTTGCTATGGTGAGGAGTTATTTTCTCGTATCTTTGTTAATTGGTTACCATTGGCATATTGGAATATTGTTAGTTTTTATATGGTTGATCCTATATAAATCTTGCTAAATTCTTACTTTTTGAGAATTTATAATCTTTTAGATTATCCCAGAACATTCAAATCTGTGCACAACTCAACAATTTTGTCACTTCCTTTCCAGAACACAGACCTATTTTTTTCCTTATTTATTGCTTTTGCCGGGACTTCCAGTGTGATGTTAAGAGGGGTGAAGGTGGGCATTCTTTGCTTGGTGCTGATCCAAATGGGAGTAATTCTAAAGTGATAATGTTTAATTTTGGTGGCTATGTTATATCAGTTTTAAAAACTTCCCTTGTTTTCCTACTTTTCATAAACTGTTTAAAAATCAAATTAAAAATATATGTAGAAAATATTTTCTCTTCCAGGATTTAAAATTGCCTAGGGGAAAAAAGAAGAAAAACTACATTTCTCTATTTATTGTCCAGCTTTGAATGCCTGAATTCATTGTTCCTTTCATTTCAAAAGATAATTGAACAGTTTATCATTATTAGGATATTGAAATAGTACTGCTGTATCTACAGAACCCAAAAGAGAGCCCAGTATTTAGAAAATAATTAACATTTGCTGAATGAGCATGGAATTACTTTATTGGGTTTCTGGCTTATTAGATATTTCAAAATTATTGAAAATATAATATTTCTGCTCTACTTTTTATATCTTTGTATAAAGAAACTTTTGATGAACCTCTTCCCATTTTTCCTTTTAGTGATTTTGCTTCTTGTCTTTTCTCTCCCTCTCCGTCTCTCTCTGTCTCTCTGTCTCTCTTTCTGACTGTCTTCTTCAGTTTTAGTATCATGGGTAAAACCTCAAATCTGCATTACTGAGTGCATTTTCATGTATTGTAAACATTAGCGTCTTCTTAACCAGATGAACTTTTCCTGTCTTTTTAATGTAGCTCAACCTCAGCGCTTGCCTTTGCTGCAGACTTCGGCACAGGAACCCAGTGAAGAGGAAATAGACAAGATAAAGAACGGAGGCCACAAGTGTATGAGCAATGGAAATGGAATTCACCATGGGGCCAAACATGCCTCCGCAGATAATCGCAAACTCTCAGCTCCTGTTTCTCAAAAAATGCATAGAAAAATTCAGTCCAGCTTGTCTGTAAACAATGATATCAGTAAGAAGAGTAAAGTAAATGCTGTCTTTTCCCAAAAGACAGGCTCTTCACCTGAAGGTAAGTGTGAGATATATGCATATTTTATTTGACCCCATGTAAAATCATATTCACGGGTAATGATTCCATCAAGCAAACAGGATTGAAGATTCTTGCTTATCCTTCAGACAAACAGAAATTTTGGTAAAATGTTGCTTAACTTCCCCAAAGGAAAGTACAGGATAGAAGGAAGAATTGGAAGCCGACACCCTGCCTTTAGATTATCCTCCTCTAGAGTGAGCAGTCCTTACTTTAAATATAACTGTTATATTGTTTTTTAAACACCACATTTAAAATACGAATGTAACATTTTGGTGGCACATATATGTGTGTCTATTTTTTTTCTTTCTTGATGCAATTTGCTGTTCTAAGATTACCTGCTTGTATTTTTGTCTTGCAAATCAGTTCTTAAATATGCACAGCTCCAATAAGAAAAAGATTGGGTAATTTTCTTGCTCTTGTCAGGGAATGGGCCAGGTGATCTCTGTTGCTTGCTGATCATCATCTTCCAGCTTCTCAGCTGCCACTGCCCCACCCGCACCCACTCCTGCCCCGCCCTGACCCATTCCAACCTTACTGTGTGTTGTCCCTTAGCTCCTCCCTTAGACACACTTGGCCCTGCTCTTGGACCTTTGGGGAACTAGTTATTACCTCTCCAGCACCTCATCCTGGCTTTGGCCAGGTGAAAGTCAGGTTAAATACTATAAACCTGAGAAAAGAATTTTCTTTATTATAAAACAAACTCGTGATGACAATTAACTTGCAGATTTTTTAATTTTTTTTAATGCGGTACTGGGGCTTGAACCCAGGGGCATTCTACCTCCAAGCTACACCCCCAGCCCTATTTTTATTCTTTATTTTGAAACAGGGCCTCACTAAGTTGCGGAGGGCCTCACTATGTAGCTGAGGCTGGCCACGAACCCAGATCCTCTGGTCTTAGCCTCCCAAGTACTGGGATTACAAGCGTGCGCCACCACACCCAGCAGATTTTTTTTTTAATATGGTTCATTATAGAAAGGAAAATCTCTCTCCATAGTTAAGATTCCAGAGTTATCTCAGCATATCTCTGGTTCTCTGCTCTTCTTTTCCCTTCTTAGTAGTTCTTGGGAATCTAAAACCTTGAGTGTGTGTGTGTGTGTGTGTGTGTGTGTGTGTGTGATTTTCTTTACCTTTCTATTTTAATTGCCAAGAAATCTTAGATAAAGAAAATTCTGTGGGATGCCTCTGTGAAGTTGGCCATGCCTATTCATAGAGATAAATTGAGTTGTAAATAGGAAATTGTATTGAGAGTTACCAGTAATGAGTGGGAGAAAGGATATTACATTTTGGCTACAGGTGTCTTAAACTCAACTGAGGCAAAGTGTTAGGTTGATCAAATGATATGATAATAAATGGTCTGCATAGTTCCAGGTCAGTGACACTACTTTCCAAACTAATTAGATTGAAAGGGACATGATTGACATTTTAAAATGAGTTTGACATGTAAGCTGCATGGTCATCTCTGAAGTATAGGTAGGCTGTTAACTAAACTGGCTCTCCAAGGAGTTGGGGAGGCAATGCAATTTTCTTTAGAGGATCTTCTACTTCTAGGTGATTGGGTGAAATAATTGAATGCAATTGAAATCTACTTGTTTTATACATTTGAATTTACTTATTACGTCTCTAACCTCTTATTTTTCCATTTGATATTTACTTATTTTAGTATTAGAGAATGGTAACATTTGCATATCAGTCCAACTGGAAATAGCTTATGGAATTTTTCATTATTGCTTGCTTTTAATATCATGTCTGAATTTATTTCTAATGTAAGAATGCAGCTTCATAAGTAACATATGAAGGAGGAGGAAAATCAACATTATATGAACGAAATATAGTTCTGCTACTCTTCTTCTTTCTCTCCCTATGCTCCTTTCTCCCCCACCCCACTCCCACTTATGACTGACCACAAAAATCTGGTTAAAAGGAGTCCCTTATAATCTGTGCTTATCACAAAATAACATTCCAGATTCGGGGCATGAAGAATATGAAAAACAAATGACAGTGTCTAAGTATATTGTTTTTTTTTTTTGCGGTACTGGGGATTGAACCCAGGGGCATTCTACCTCCAAGCTACACCCCCGGCCCTATTGTTTATCCTTTATTTTGAAACCGGGTCTCACGAAGTTGCAAAGGGCCTCACTAAGTAGCTGAAGCTGGCGGCGAACCCAGATCCTCCGGTCTCCACCTCCCAAGTACTGGGATTACAAGCGTGTGCCACCACGCCCGGCTAAGTATACTGTAAA
Organism: Glis glis; assembly: GCA_004027185.1. Taxonomy (NCBI): domain Eukaryota; kingdom Metazoa; phylum Chordata; class Mammalia; order Rodentia; family Gliridae; genus Glis; species Glis glis. The sequence continues at coordinate 10,652 of PVJS01006423.1, read as the reverse complement.
ATTCCTATCCATATCTTCACTGTCAACCTATAGAATTTAGCTAATTATCAGTTTCTTCTGTAATTAGTTGAATCTAGATTAAAGTTCTGTTGTCCCACTTCACATTTTCTAAGTTAGATGTCTTTGTGAATTTTGCCACTGTTTAAAGTTGTACCTTAAATTGTTGTTATTTCTTTTGACTTTCAGTATTGAAGTTAACTTTATTCTCTGTCAATGTGTTATAATTAAAAAAAAAAGCAAATTCACTAAACTGATAGATGAATCGAAAGGAAAGATATCACCAACTAGCTGGAGACTTGTTTTCTCTGGGCCTTGGTTTTTTTCCTTTTGTTTTTCTATAAAATGAAGGGTTTTGATTAAATAATTTTAATAATTAAGTTTGGCTTAGAGATTTTGTGGTTCTCTGTTAATAGCAAAGCTGCTTCACTCTCAGGACAGATCTCTTGCTCCACAGGCTATTCAGTCCCTTGTTGGGGAGAGACCTCAGATATGCTGAGCAGAACCAGGCAAAGGCAGAGACAGTTTTGGTGAACTGCAATAGCATTTGATTTCAGGAGACCTGTATACCAGAACCATAGGTTTTGAATAGGTTTGATTTGTTGCATGAATAAAAGTGGATAGAAATTTTTAAAAATGCAATAACAATGGGAGGATTTAATACCTAGACAATTTTGTGTTTTTCTGTGTCACATTTTTCTTAAGTCTTCATCTATTCCTGCTCTTTTGATACAAATTGCAAAACAATAATATTAATAGAAAACCTCAAAAGCAGCTAACCATGCCTACATTGACAATGTGTGTTATTTTTAGTCACACGGTGCTTGTGATTGTGATTTTTGTGTTGCTAGTAAACAATAGTGACAAGTGGAGAGGCATCTTTCTGGTTAGGAGGTGGAATTACATGTCTCACTATTTCACAGTGATTCATTAAGAGCACTAAGGGTCTCCACTGACCCAGTGTGGAAAGCAGCATTAGGATGTGGGCCCATTGTTTGTATACAGGTAATGACCGGACAAGCCACATAATTGAGTGTGTGGATTGGTGAGATATTTTAGTCTGTAGCTGTGGGTTACCTGAAGCCAAGAGCAAACAGGCATGCGCTTCGTCGTTCTCTTTATGCTGTGTTGGTTCATGTAGTTAGAGAGTTCTTTCTATGTCCCAGAAACTATTCCACCTGCTTCACTCCTGTGGACCAGTTTAATCCTCCCAACCACACTGTGAACTGTATGCCCTTACCTAATTGTAAATGAGGAAGCTGGGGCACAGAGGGGTTCAGCAAAGCCACAGTCAACTGGTACAAGGTAAAATTGAAGTTCAGAAGCAGACGTTCTGGCTCCTCAGACCCTGTTCCTAACCATTATGCCCCTTACTTTATTAGAGTTCTCTGATAAAAGATATTTACTGGCCATTCCAACATCACATCAGAAGTTAATGGTGGTACAGCTCTGCGCCAGGGTGGGATCTTCTTCTTAGTATACATTTGCCTTCTGGCAGCCCTTCCTATGAAAAATTTAAAAACAACTCTCCCACCTGTACACCATATTTGTTTTTCTTCTCTACTAGGTTGCATATTTCTGCAAATGCTGGACTGGGTCTGAATGCTTTTTTCTTTTCTTTTTTTTTAATTTGCAATGGTGCCCAGCATAAGAGCTTCAGAGAGTTTCCCATGAGCTAATAAGTAATATAATGCTTTATTTCAAACCACTTTATTCTGCTCTTCCATGAAACTAGCACTGGAAAATAAAATATGTGCTCAAATTCACCAAAAAATGTTCTTTCAGAAAGTTCCCTTTTTGCATTAGAGGAAAGAAAATACTCATGTGGGAAAATACGGCACATTTTACTTAAAGGTTATTAAATTAGTAGATTTCTACTTGTTTTGTATAATTAAATATTTTCATACATACTTAAATTTTCTGATTGCATCACCCAGGTGGAGAGTTTTAAGACTAAATGTGTAAGATTCTTGACCTTTGAAATAATTATAGTATAATTTAGTATCATATAATATTCAAATTGCCAAGGGTTTTCATTAGACTCTAAGACATTTTTCTTATTATAGGAATGGTACATCCTAATATGTTTTAGGTGTGCCAGTTATAACTATATATTTTTGTAAAAATTAGATTTCAGGAATATTTGATAGTTAATTTATATTCCACATTTGATATTCTAGATTTAGTATTTATAGAGAAATACACATCCAATTTTACCATATTGTTGAGTACAAATGCTGAGCAAGACTGTGAAGAGTGTTGTGTATGTAGCAGTCCCCAAGGTCATCTCATTTTTAATCACATAGAGGCAGTGTGGTCTAGTGACTAGAATAGAGACTCTGGAAACAGTCTGCTTGGATTCACATATTGGCTTTACCACTGACCAGTGATGTGTCCCTGGGCACATCACTTAACCTCTCTGTGCCTCAGTATCTTCTCTGTAAAGTGAGGATATTTTTGGTACTTACTTCATGAGATGGTTATGAAGAAGAGTTGATACTGCTTAGTGCTTGGAACACACACTGGCCCAGCTGAAGTATTCAGTAACTCTTATCTGCTGTTCTGATCACCACGATTAAGGAGCACTGAGGGGTCATGAATGTTGGCCTCCTGGAAAAGGCAGTGCCTGGATGGCGACCTGAAAGATAAGGCAGAGTTAGGTTAGGGAGCTGATGGGAGAGGGAGGCATTCAAGGCTGATCGAACTTTAAGAATTAATGTTTTGTTTTGAGAACTATAAAGAGTTGGCTCTTGCTGAGAAGTTGAATTCAGAGAGACGAGACTTGGAAGAGCTAAGAAAGGACCAGTCCATGGGCAGCCTGGGAAGATATAGCCATGGTCTATATTGTTAGGAATTATAGGAACAAAAGGAATGCAGCTCGACATCAAGGAACAGGCTTTATTCAGGGATAAAACCTGGTAGGGAGCCTCTGACCGGGGAAAGAACCCATGAGAGTCAGGAGCCCACTTCCTTACAGACTTGGGGCTTTTTTATGGGGTTAGGAAGGGGGTAGGGTTACAGGAGCAGTTGTGCATTCCTCTGATTGGTGGGCTTGCCACCTGGCCAGGTTTGGTAAATTTATGGGCTGGGGGCAGGGGGATGGATGGTTAGGGTGTTTCTCCCTGCTCTTCTCGCCTTATCATGGGTCTCTTTGTTCTCTGTCTCCTCTGGCAAGACCTCATGGCCAGACCTCACAGTGCCCACATATATGACTTCTCTGAAGGACTTTATTTTATATCCTGCAAATATTCCTTTGAAAAATGATGTCTTTTTCTCCTCATAGAACAAAAATTCCATGGTTGCAATTATAAATATAGAACCTGGGTGTCTTCTTAGGTAAATACTGAACTACATTAAATACCTTCCTGATTGCCTTGATAGCCTTCTTGTCATACATTAGTAATGAGCTGTTATCATGAACAAAATGATGCACTTTTTTAGAGTTGTAGAGCTTGGGGTGCTAACAAGCTCCCCTGGAGGCATTTGGACTTGTGGATGGACAGAAGCCTAGCCCTGATCTTGCTGGTTCTTTCTGCTGTCTTTCCTTTCATCTGGTCTCTTAGTTTCAGACCTCTACGACTTTCTTCCTGTCTCCATCTCCTTTGAGGCTCTTCTTTCTCCCCTTTTTGGTGCATATCCCCTTGCATTCATAGGTGGCAGTTTTCCGCAATATACCAGAAGGTCAGGCATATTCCTGCCAGCAGGAGGGGGACAGCCCTGATCCCCCAGGAGACTGCTACCAATCCCACTAGGTTTTCTCTTTATTTAAAATGGTTTTCAGACAACTACACATTCCCAAATCCTAAAACCAGGGGGAAAAATAACAAGGTAAGACTGATATTGAGTTGTTTTCAATTTCAGTAGTATGATAAAAGCTCATATTAATTTTTTTCCCATAAAAAGACTTAGTTTTGCCTGCAATTGTAGAAGTACCAGTATTTAGTAGAAGGGTAACAATAGGACTTTATGATATGACTACAGTGTTATAATCAGAGCTTCCAGAAACAAATTTTCTGTGACTTTGGCAAGATACGCCACTGCATTCCTCAAAATATTTAATCTGCTTGGATGCTGTTTTGTTTTCTTCTGTTTTCTCAGGCACAGTGTCTTCTATTCCGTGACAGAATAATGGTGTGGGAGAAAGGTTTAGAATTATACTTTCCAGTGCAATGTTTGCCAGTTCTGTGGAAAATAGGATTTTAACAAATTTCTCACTTATCAGCCAACACACTAGATGGAACAACAGAAATAGAGAAATACAACAAGATATGTGCGTGTGTGTGTGTGTGTGTGTGTGTGTGTGTGCATAGAAGTAGCCATGAGCAAAGTAGACAATGCCAAAGTATAAATCATTCTGCACATATAAGTCATTGCTTTTTGTTTGCTTGAAATATTTAATCAGCTGTCCTAAAAAAATTAAAGCAATTATCAGAAGTATTTACAAATAGTAAGTGTTTCTGTAGAGCCCAAAGTAAACATTTAAATCCACTTCCTTTAGAGTTTAGGAAAATAAGTTGACTATGTAATTTGTACTCTCATAGCCATCCATTTGATGAAGAGCAAAGAAAAGAGTGACAAGGTTCTGAAATATAGTGACAAGGTTCTGAATATGTCTTGAAACAAAGAGACACTCAAAATATGCCTTAACTCCCAGAGCTTTTATAATAACCAACAGCTTTGTGGGCCATCTTAAAGAAGAGATAGATGCTGTCTGCTATATGTGGACTTTACCTCCTGAACTTTTGGCGTTTTGGTTTTGTAGCCAAGCTGCCTTACGCCATTGCGCTTACAGTTTAAATGAGCTTAGCATTCACTCAGGAGTTGGGTGGGGAGGAAATAAAACAATGGAGATACAGATAGATTGGCCAGGAAGCTTTAGGGTGTGGGGTGTTGGGTGAAGAGACTATTTAGAAACAGGAAATAATAATAAGCTAAATGGAAAGAACTGAATAAATCTATGACCCTTTTAATACACCAAGGTTTTTATTTTATTTTTTTAATGCAGTGGTGAAAACTGTAGGTTTTTTTGGAGGGTGTGAGGAGGATCAAATGACACCAGATAGGCACAGCAGCCAAGTTCATTTTTAATTCCATGTTGTGTCACTTGCAGGCAGTGGAGAACCAGAAGGTTGTCTTTTAAGGTTTCAGAATTGAATGAGGGGTCCCGGGCCCAAGCAAATTGTAGGTAAAACAGGAACAGCAGCAAGATGTACATTCTGACTAGGACTGTCATAATTTTCTAGTTAAATTATTAGGAAAATGACTAGTAATTAGGAAATCGGGAAGTATAGACAAATGTAGTTGGCGTTGGCGCTGGTCATGAATTGCTTTAGCACCATGCAGTGCAAAGTGCTGATACCTACTCCAAGGTGAGAGTTCTCAGGTGCATTAGGAAATAAGACTATTAGAGCTTGAGAGAAGGTTTAGAAGCAAGCATTGTTATGAGATTCATTCTCACAGAGGAGCTATTTTTAGCTATGAATTCTGAGTTTTCTCAAGTAGAGATTTGAGAGAAAAGGTCAGGTGTCTGAGAGCTGAGTGACTCAGCGGTCACTGGAGGCCAGCCAGCTTGGTGGGGATAGGAGTGTGGGCTCAACTTGCGGGCTTGGAAGATGATCCTGTGGAAAGTTCAGACTTTCCTCCAGAGGTGATGTCAGATAGAAAGTAAGTCAGAGTAAGGCCACACTGACAAGGTAGCCTAAAGGCGAGGGCAGAGTGCGAAGAGAAGAGGAAGATTATCTAGCTGAGAGGAAGCAGTTAGAAAGGCGAGAAGAAAATCAACGTGGAGAGCACGCTGCCAGGGCAGCCAGGGAGAGAAGGTTTCAAGAAGAGGAAGAGGACTATCCTAAAGTGCACCAGATATTGTTGATAGGTTCAGTAGATCTGTTTTGAAATCATTCTGTTGGATTTATCAACATAAATATCATGTAGTGAACTTATTGAGAGCCATTGTCATGGAGAAGCCAAAATAATGTGGGTTATCAAATGTGAGGAAATACAGTAATGACAACACTTCTAGAAAAGCCAAAGTCCGGGGCAGAAGTGCAGGTACAAAGATGTATCAGTCAATTTTGTGTCATTGTGGCCAAAATACCTGACAAGAAAAACTCTTAGAGGAGGAAAGGTTTATATTGGCTCATGGTTTCAGAAAATTTGGTCCATGGTTAGCTGGCTCCAAGGCAGAAACATCATGACAGAGGGTGTGGTAGAGGAAAGCTGTTCAACTCATGGCACCTGGGAAACAGATGGGTGTGGAGGGGGGAGAGAGAGACAGAGAGAGAGAGAGAGAGAGAGAGAGAGGAGCTGAGTGTGGTGGTACACACCTGTAATCCCAGTATTTGGGAGTCTGAGACAGGAGGATTGCAGGTTAGAGACCAGCCTCAGCAACTTAGCGAGGCCCTCAGCAACTTAATGAGGTCCTGTTTCAAAATAAAAAATAAAATAGGGCTGGGAGTATAGCTCAGAGGTTGAATAACATTGGGTTCAATCCCTAGTACCACCACCACCACCACCCCCCAAAAAGAGAGAGAGATTAAAGAGGGGATAAGGGACTAGTGACAGATACAATCCCCATGCCCCCAGTGATTTACTTCCTCCAGTTTTTACCACCTCCAATAAATCCATTCAAATTATTAATCTGTCAAATGCATTACTCTACTGATGAGGCCACAGCTCTCACCATCTAATCATCGTCTAAAAGGCACCACCTCTGGACCTTGCTGCACCGGGCACCATGCTTCAGCACCTGACCGTTTTAGGGGGCATTCCAGATCCAAGCCATGACAGAGGGGCTTGTCTTGTTTAAGTTATATTATTTTGTTTCTAGATGGGAAAGATTTGAGTGTGTTTACACTGGGATGGGAAAGATCCAGGCAAGAAGGAAAATCTGAAGATATAGATGGTCACAGTGATACTCTAGACAAGCCAGTTTCTTTAGTGTTTAGATCTTTCATCCAGTACACTGACCCAAGTGAATGCGTGAGCATCAGAGCAGGGGAACTGAGCAACCAGAGAAGCATTTGCCGAGTTGTCGTTGACCTCAGCTGACGCAGTCCTGGAACTCTGACCAGCAGAGTCCAGGAAAGACAACACACAGACGCTTCAGTACAGATGGTGCAAGGAAAGACGACACACAGACACTTCAGTACAGATGGTGCAGCTTCCTCTTTATTCTCCTCTCCCTCAGCTTCCTCCCCTCTCCTTAACATCGGCATCCCGCCTATATTATGTACGAGCAACCCCTCCCCAATCATGCCAGAAGCAATCCTCCAATCACACCTCTCTCACGCCACATACACGCAGGCCAGGCCTCCTCTCATAGGCTCTCCAGCATCAAGCACGCAATGAGCATGCACGAAACGCGTGCGCTTCTCAACTGCGCATGTGCTAGGTCTGGTAAACAAGCGCGGGTCACGAGACTTGGCAGCCCGCCACAGCGCCATCTTGGCTGGCTTGACCGAGCCCAGCTTCCCACACTCAGCCACTCCGCTCTGTGTGGCTTGTGTGGTTGATTAAGCTTAGAAGACTTTTGAGTAACTTCTGTGGTATGATTTGGTATGAGGGAATGTAAGCTTTGGTGATTAACAACAAAAAAAAAAAATGCTCTCAAGTCCCTACTCCTACCTCATTCCCTGAGCACTAATTGCATTTGAATGGAAGGCCTTATGATTCTGAGTTCCACATTTCTGACTTCTGAGTTTTCGACCACAGGTCGATGGAAGTTGGTAGCTTCTTATGCTTTGTATTCATGAGGACCTTAATTGAAGTTACTCAGAGCTTTTACAGAGTGTGGTATAAAAAAATATGGCAAAACAAAACATGGGTAGGTTAACAAATAGTTTTAGCATCAGAAGAAAAGTGTAGGAAAGATGAGTCAGGAAACCAGACATAATCCAGACAAATATAAGACAGTAAGTTAATTTCAAAATATGTTTAAGATAAATTTATGTTTTAGTGTGATTTATTCTTCATTGAATTATTATCATAAGCAAAGACTTGAAAAGGTTAAGACATGACTGAAAATAAACTGGAGTTCTGATAATTCATGCTAGTCCCCTAAACAGTGATTCTGATCATCTTTGGTTTTATGGGTTTCTTTTAGAATCTGATAAAAAGTATGTTTTTTTTTCCCACCTAAGTGTTTAAGAACAGTAACAAAATCTTAACACTTGTGTTATCCTTGGAGGTGATGAAAGAGATTAGATACTTTCAGATCCAAGGAATCGAATGTTCCTAAGAACTGAACAGATAATGGTCCTAATGAACCATTGTAAGGTTTTTAATTTTGAGATAGGAACCTGAAGCAGGTATCGAGTAGCTCGCTGGTATGCTCTGACTTACCGGTTTTAAACATGACCTTGTTTTATATGCTAAAAGTAGGCTACAGGTACCCAAGAGCCAAAGAAGGGCAGGTGACCTGCTCTGAGAGTAAAGTAATGATTCAGGTGATGGGATTGAATGATGGTGGTAGTGGTGGAGGTGACTGAATGTTGTTGCATATGGGTATATAGCGAAGGTAGAAAAAGTTTTGGTAGTGAATGGAATTTTAGTGTGAGAGAAACACAGAGATTAAGGATGACTCTCAAGTGTTTTGGCCTGAGAAAAAATGGAGTTGCCATGAACTAAGCAGTGAAGACTGGGTAGAATAGGGTTTGGTTTTTGGAGGAAGATCGGGTTGGGTTTTGAACACATTGGATTTGAGATGCCATTATCTATACCAGTAGTGATCTTGGAATTTGGGTGAAGGAAATAGGAAGTAATGTATAACTATGGGCTTGGTCCTCAGAGATTGTATTTTTGATTCATTTGGAGTGGAGTGTGTCAAAGGAATCAGCACCTTTTGGAAGCTCCCCATATAATCCTAATATGAATGCAGGGTTAAGAACTACTGCCTAGAAAGTCAATAAAGTACAGAAGTATTCAAGGAACTGAACCTTGGGACACTTCCTTTTGTGGAAATCAGGAATTGAAGAGGAATCATGAAAAAAGTGAGGATGACTAGGCAGTGATCAAAAAGGAATAAAGAGGGGCATCTTGGAAACCAAATGAAGAAAGTGTTTTAAAATGGAGGGAGTGAGCCAGGCATGGTGGTAAACACCTGTAATCCCAGTACTTGGGAAGCTGAGACAGGAGGATTATAGGTTTGAGGACAGCCTCAGCAATTTAGCAAGACCCTGTTTCAAAATAAAACATAAAAAAAGGACTGGAGGTGTAGCTTGGAGGTAGAACACCCCTAGGTTCAATCCCTAGTAGAAAAAAAATGGAGGAAGTGCTCATGTGTGAGATGCAAGTGAGAAGTCCAATAGGATGAATGAGAAGTGACCGTTGAAGTTGACATGTGGAGCTCATTGGTGACATTCATACTTTTGGTCTGTAATGGGGAGTCTGATTAAAGTGGGTTCTGGAGAGGATGAGAAAAGAAAAATTGAGATGGCAAGTTTAGATTACTCCATTCAAGTAGTTTTCTTAAAGGAAAAAAGAAAATGGCTAGGAGCTAAAGGTGAATGTGTTTAAAAATGGAATATATTGAGTGTTTGTTGTTAGACAACGAGTCAAGCGAGACATTGAGAATGCAGAATAATGATGTTGCCTAGGTGAGAGGGGAGGAGATTCAGTACAGAGTACTCTGTTGTAGTGTGTGTGTGTGTGTGTGTGTGTGTGTGTATGTGTGTGAACATTGCTTTCAGAGTTTAGATAACTGCAAAACGGGGGCCATGTTTTGAGAACATTATCTTTTACAATGCCTACTTTAGTACTGCACCTTACTCAAAAGAGGCACTTTCCATCTGTTTAACTGAAGATCTTTCAAATGACCAGCAAGATTTAGAAAATTTTAAAGTTTTGGAGACCTTCTCCTGAAGAAAATATTTTATCATTTAGAATGATGTTAAATACACTAAGAGTTTCTATTCATGTTAGCAAGATTTCAAAAAGTCATTTATTAGTTTTAATAGAGGCACTGGACAGTACATAACACTACAAATCAAAGGAGGAAGTTTTTAGGGAAAATATACAGGGTGTATAGGATGTTATGAATCTTCTAACAAAAACTGGCTGATGACTCTTGAGTGTCTTATAACAAATACATATAGAGAAAAATGGTATCAGAATATTGCCCATTGAATACAATTTTTATCTTCAAATATTTGAGGTAGCTTCCTATAGTAAAACTTTATTTAAAATGCTCACGATAAGAAAAAACATTTTCTTTAGATTTTGTATTTTACTTTAGCCTAAATTTTGCCACTTCGGATAAAGTATTTTACCTAAAATGAGTTGAAATTTTAATGGGTGAAAGAGTAAGTGTATTTAAATTAGCTGTTGAACTGAAGAAATAGACTGATATAGAATCCGTACCTTAACCATGTCCAAATGCCATGTAGTCTGTCTGTTGGTAATCTGCAGGAAAGAGAACTTTGTAAATTCATGTTCCTTTTTATTTTTTTTTATTTTTTTGCGGTACTGGGGATTGAACCCAGGGGCGTTCTACCTCCGCGCTACACCCCCGGCCCTATTTTTTATCCTGTATTTTGAAACCGGCTCTCACGAAGTTGCGGAGGGCCTCACTAAGGAGAGAGAGAGAGAGAGAGAGAGAGAGAGATGAGGCTGGCCGTGAACCCAGATCCTCCGGTCTCCGCCTCCCAAAGTACTGGGAT
>PVJS01006422.1:0-59942 GCA_004027185.1 Glis glis | reverse complement strand
ACAAAAAAAGAAGGGACATATGTTTTCATTAATATGCGCAACCTAAGGAGTAGTAGGGTCACACAAGGGACTCTGGTTGATAATGGAGAACCCTCAACAGAACAAGGGAAGTGGTACAATGGAAGGGGGAGGGCAAGAAAGAAGGGAATCAATGGAATTACTATCATAAATAACATGTACATGTGAAAATAAAAAAAAAAAAATTAAATTAGATGTTTAAAAAATGCCTATAACAGCAATAATGTCAATGCCATTGTGTCTTATGCTGCCCTATTTTAGATTACTTTGTGTCTTATGTTGCCCTATTTTAGATTACTGCCCTATTTAGATCTACTTTACAAGCTGCCCCTTGTAAAGTTATTCTTTGTTTTTCTCCTTTGCCCAGTGTTGTAAATTATAAAGAAAACTTCCTTTAAATGACTGAGACACTAACTGCTGGAGTCAAGTTTAGCAGGAAAAGGAATTAGATAAACACTGGTCACAAAACCCCTTAATCAGTAATCTTTCTTAATCTTTTTTCAGTTTTTTAGAGTCTGGGACTTTTTTTTTTTTTTTGCAGTACTGGGAATTGAACCCAGGGCCATTCTACCTCTGACCTACACCCCCAGCCCTATTTTTTATTCTTTATTTTGAAACAGGGTCTCACTAGTTTGCAGAGGGCCTCACTAAGTAACTGAGGCTGGCCACGAACTTGCGATCCTCCTGTCTCAGCCTCCCAAGTACTGGGATTACAAGCATGCACCACCATGCCCAGTGAGTCTGGGACTTCTGACTGTCTCTGGATAACATCAAAGTGTAGGCCAAGGACTTGCTAGTTTTGCTCTTTAATTAAAAGTGGAATAGAAAATAAAATAGGGCTGGGGATCTAGCTCAGAGATAGAATGCGCCTAGGTTCAATCCCTAGTGCAAATAAAATAAAATAAAAAGTGGAAGGTTTAACTTACAGGGAAATAAAATAAAATAAAAAGTGGAAGAAGGTTTAACTTGCAGGAAAATAACATGTTTGTCTAAAGAATTATAGAGACTGGCCTAGGAGATGAAGGTCGGTTGTTGTTACCCCAAGGATATTCCAGCGGAAGAGAAAGAAGAATATCTAGTCAGTGACAGAAATGGTAATGGAGCCTGGAAGAGCTACTCAGCATATAGCGTCCTGTCTATAACCACACCACCCTCCTTTCCTGCCAAAGCCCTGTCACACACCTGAGTTCCCTAAGATGGTCTGTGTTTGGGGGAAGATAGCTCCTCTGCCCCTTCAATAAATGTGATTTCCTTCCTACCCACGCTTGTCTCGTGAGTATTGGCTTTTGAGTGGCGAGCACGTGGACTTGGATCTGGTAATATGCCTAGAAGAAATTTAAATAAAATTACCATACACATTCTTTTGCAAGGTTTGGTGTATGTTTTAATGAAATAAAAATAAAAAGGGCTAGGAGTGTAGCTCAGAGGTAGAACACTTCTGGGTTCAGTCACCAGTACTGCAGAAAAAAAAAAATTAGGTTGTGAAAATCAGAATTCTAACTCAGAAAAAAAGTACAGAGGGAATAACTTTAAAATTGTGAGTTGTTTTTAAAATAATAGACCTTTTTATTGCTTTCCAACAGGACTTTAGAAGGGATAATACCTTCTTTGTACAATATGTTATTCATATTCTGCGTAAGTGAAATTAAGAATATCATAAAACATTTTATGAAAGTTTATAATCACAATCAATGAACCATATTTTACCTAATGACTATTTAAGTGAAATATAATAAAATCCTTTATAAAGCATGTTTTTGTGAAAAATAGTCATTTTAAATTTGGAGCCATATCACTGGTCAGATTTTCTTCAAAATAGTCTATTGAGATCAAGTATAAGACATCTGAAAAATATAATTTGTGACTATAGAGAGCTGCTTAAGATTGGAACTCAAACTAAAATGTAGGCCCAATATTCACTTCTGTTATTCATCTATACTAGAACCAGGCGTGACCAAAAGATCAAGTAACAATTATCTGTGGTTCCTTAGAATGTACTGGGAGGGAAGGTACCAACCTTTCTTGTTTCTCACCTGTATGGACCTGGCTGAATCATCATAAGGCTATTCCATCACACCCCCTTTTTCAATTACTCATTCCAGGAAAAGACTGAAATTTATTAAAGCAATGGATTTCTCTGAACTTAGAAATTTAAAAAATAAAATCAAATGGATAGGGAAGAGATTATGTTTCAAATCCAGAATGAAAGAGATTTGTTTCTACACACAGCAAAATAGTAATGCAATAAGAGTCTCCTGAGATTTTGCCGGTTTTATATGTTAAAACTTGATTTTCATGTAGAACGTGAATTTCGTTCATTTGTTTCGTGCAGACAGTATTTTGAATAATTTCTTAAATGGACCTTTTTATGAGGTCATACATAAAACAATTCAAAACATGATTCATGATTTCTAAGACATTCAAGAAGAGTTTCTGAAAAAGAAAGGGAGAGGGAGAGGGGGGAGGGAGAGAGAGAGAGAGAGAGAGAGAGAGAGAGAGTGAGATGGAGATTAGCACTTTGGGGAATACCTGCTCTTAGGAGGTAAAAGAAAAAAGATGATCAGGACATTAAAAGAAAAAAAAGTTCATTCATGGATAAGGCATAGAGAAGGTATTATTTAAGCTTGAAAAACCATAAAGAAGACTGTGGAATTCAAAGTGAAGAGGTGGAGCAATTCAAAAGACTTTGAAAATGTTACTGGTCACTTCTATTTAAAAGAAGGAGAAAGAAGAAAAAGGAAAATAGGAAATTTTTATTTATTTATTTATTTATTTTGCAGTACCAGGGATGGAACCCAGGGGCGTTCTACCTCCGAGCTACACCCCCGGCCCTATTTTTTATACTTTATTTTGAAACCGGGTCTCACGAAGTTGCGGAGGGCCTCACTAAGTAGCCGAGACTGGCCGCGAACCGGGATCCTCCAGTCTCCGCCTCCCAAGTACTGGGATTACAAGCATGCGCCACCACGCCCAGCTAAAAATAGGAAATTTTTAAAAAATTGATGGCTTTTTAGCATGAAAAGGGATATATAAATTGTGAAGTTAAATGGTCAGATATAACAACATTCAGGTTACAACTGCAATTATGTGTTGATATTTATTTATTTATATATTGGTACATTGTAATCATACATTTTGATGGATTTCAGGATGGTAGAACTACACATGCACACATCAGTCAATTAGCCCTCCCTCAATTCCCACCCCCATTCCCTCCCCCTTCCCTCTTTCTCATGCTCAGCATAGTAGTTGACTTTGACAAGTTTGTGTGTAGGTACATCCTGTGCATTAGGGTGTCTCCCTCTTCCCCCTCTCATCTCCCTCAGTTAGGTTATTTTCTTTACTCATCCAAGGTTTTCTCCATCTTTGTCTGGACTCCCTCCTATGCCCTATTCTCCCTATCTTCCGCATATTAGGGAGAGCATCCGACTTGTCACTTTTTGTGACTGACTAATCTCACGTAGCATAATGTTCTCTAATTCTATCCATTTCCCAGCAAATGACGTAATTTTGTTCTTCTTTATGGCTGCGTAAAATTCCATTGTATACATATCCCATAGTTTTGTAATCCATTCATCTGTTGATGAACATCTTGGCTGGTTCCATAATTTGGCAATTGTGAATTGTGCAGCTATAAATATAGATATGCATGCATTACTCTAGTAGTTTGGTTTCCATTCTTTTGGGTAGATACCTAGAAGTGTTATAGCTGGGTCAAATGGTAGGTTCATTCCCAGTCTTCTGAGGATCCTCCACACTGTTTTCCAAAGTGGTTGCACTAATTTGCAATCCCACCAACAGTATATTAGAGTTCCTACTTCTCCACATCCTAACCAGCATTTGTTATTGCTTGTGTTTTTAATGATTGCCATTCTAATTGGGGTTAGGTGAAATCTCAGGGTAGTTTTGATTTGCATCTCTCTGATTGCTAATGATGTTGAACATTTTTTCATACATATATTGGCCATTTGTATTTCTTCTTTTGTGAAGTGTCTATTTAGTTCACTTGCCCATTTTTTGATTGAGTTGTTTGTTTTTTTAGTGGTGAGTTTCTTGAGTTCTCTGTATATTCTAGATATTAGTCCTCTATCAGAGGAGTAGCTGCCAAAAATCTTCACCCATTCTGTTGGCTCTTTGTTGAGATTCTTGATAGTTTCTTTTGCTGCACAGAAGCTCTTCAGTTTAATGGAATCCCATGTATTGATCCTATTTTTAACTTCTTGTGCCTTTGGGGACTTGTTGAGGAAGTTTTGCCTGTGTCTATGTGTTGATGAGTTGGACCTTTGCCCTCTTCAAGTAGCTGCAAGGTCTCTGGTCTAATTTCTATGTCTTTGATCCATCTTGAATTGACTCTTGTGCAGGGTGAGAATGTGGGGTTTATTTCCACTTTTCTGCATGTAGTTAACCAGTTTTGTCAACACCATTTGTTGAAGAGGCTATCTTTGCTCCAGTGTATGTTTTTGGCTCCTTTGTCAAAAATCAATTGGCTTTAGGTGTATGGATTTGTTTCTGTCTTCTATTCTGCTCCATTGGTCTATGTGTCTGCTTTTGTGCCAGTACCATCTAGTTTTTATTACTATGGCTCTATAGTATAGTTTGAAGTCAGGTATTGTGATGCCTCCTGCATGGTTCTTGTTGCTGAGAACTACTTTGGCTATTCTGGGTTTTCTGTTGTTCCAAATGAATTTAAGGACTGATTTTTCTATCTGTGAAGAATGACCTTGGTAATTTAATGGGTATTGGATTGAATTTGTAGATCACTTTTGGAAGAACGGCCATTTTGATGATATTTATTCTGCCTATCCAAGAGCATGGGAGATTTTTCCATCTTCTACGATCTTCTTCAATTTCTTTTTTCAGTGTTTTATAATTATCCTTGTAGAGGTCTTTTACCTCCTTTCTTAGGTTTATTCCTAAGTATTTTATGTTTTGGAGGATATAAAACTTTTGGTTGAGTTTGTTGGGTCTTCAAAGTATAATATCATGTCATCTGCAAATAGAGAGAGTTTCAGTTTTTTTTTTTTTGTGGTACCAGGGATTGAACCCAGGGGCATTCTACCTCTATGCTACATCCCCAGCCCTATTTTTTATACTTTATTTTGAAACCGGGTCTCACGAAGTTGCGGAGGGCCTCACTAAGTAGAGAGAGAGAGAGACAGGGAGAGAGAGAGAGAAAGAGAGAGAGCTGAGGCTGGCCGGGAACCCAGATCCTCTGGTCTCCGCCTCCCAAAGTACTGGGATTACAAGCGTGCGCCACCATGCCCGGCGAGTTTCAGTTCTTCTTTTCCTATTTGCACTCCTTTGATTTCCTTCTCTTGCCTTATTGCTCTGGCTAGAGTCTCTAGTACTATATTGAAAAGGAGTGGTGAGAGTGGACATCCTTGTCTTGTCCCTGTTTTTAAGGGTAACTCTCATAGTTTTTCCCCATTCAGTATGATGTTTGCTGTGGGCCTATTGTATATTGCCTTTATGATGTTGAGGTATGTTCCTTCTATTCCGATTCTCTGCAGTGTTTTTATCAAGAATGGGTGTTGGATTTTGTCAAATGCTTTTTCAGCATCTATTGAAATGATGTGATTTTTGTCTTTAGTTCTGTTTTGCATCCCTGAGATGAACCCCGCTTGGTTATGGTGTATGATTTTCTTGATGTGGTTTTGAATGCGCGTTGCTAGTATTTTGTTTATAAGTTTTGCATTTAAGTTCATCAGCAATATAGGCCTGTAGTTTTCTTTTCTTGAGCTCTCATTATTTGGTTTTGGTATTAATGTGATGTTAGCATCACAGAATGTATTTGGGAGAGTCCCATTTCTTTCTATTTCATGGAATAGATTGAGGAGTATTGGGATTAGTTCTTCTATAAAGGTTTTATAAAATTCACCTGGAAGCCATCTGGTCCTGGGCTTTTCTTTGATGGTAGGTTCTTTATTGCTGCTTCAATCTCTTTGATTGCTATTGGTTGGTTTAAATTTTCTATATCTTCTTGATTCAACTTAAGAAGGTTGCGACCTGTGGACTATAGATTGTCCCACCTGAATGTCGCTGGGGGCTGTCTGCTTATCTGCGCTTCTGCTGTGTCTTACAGCAGACCCCACTCCCACCTCCACGAGGATGATCCGCAAAGTCTCAGACCCCGCAAGTCTATTGCTTGCCACGCAAGTCCCTGTGGCCGCGCTGGGTGATCGTCCCCTGGGGTGGCTCATGAAGTTACAGTCTCATTGAGCGCTGCTCTTAGTCTCTGGGGAAGGGGGTGTGCTCAGCCACGCTGTCAGAGGTTCTGGTCAGGCCTCCGGGCATTTTGGTCTCTGTTGAGCGCTGAGCGAATTTCTGCTCGCTTTTGTCACTGATGATCTGCAGTTGCTGGATTTACAACAAGGTGCTGGCTTCCTCACTGACAGTTTGTAGAAACCACAATGGTGGTAGCCGACAGCGCAGCCTGGCCAAGATGGTGCCGCCATCGCCACCACTGCTACTGTCCCCTAGCTAAGGTGCTTCAAGCTCTTTACTGTCCTCTGTTCTGTCTTCTGTCTTTGATTCTGTAGTGTTTCAAATTTTTCATTGTTTAATTCAATTTTTTGCTGCTTTTCTTCTCTTGTCAAGAAGCTGCTTTCACGGCGATTGAGATCAGAGTCTCAAAGGGATCGTGACATGGTGTCTCCCTCAGTCGCCATCTTGGAATCCTCATGTGTTGTTTCTTAGAATGAGCAAAAATTAAGTTAAAGTTTTCCTGGTTTATGACTTAATATTGCAAAAAAAAAACTGTTTTGGTTTGGATTGGTTTATTCTGGTGCTGGAGATAGAATGCAGGAGTGCACTACCCCCCCCCCAGTTTTTAAATTTTATTTTGAGGCAGAATTTCCCTAAGTTGCCGAAATTGGCCTGGAAATTGAGATCCTCATGCCTCAGCTTCCCAAGTAGCTAGAAGTGGATACAGGCTTGTGCTACTGCACTAGTTTAAAACAATGATTTTCATAGGAAGAAACGATACTCTGTGTCAGGCGTGCTGGTGCATGCCTATAGTCCCAGTACTTAGGAGGCTGAGGCAGGAGGATTGCAGGTTTGACATCAGCCTCAGCAATTTAGTGAGACCCTCAGCAACTTAGTGAGATCGTGTTTTCAAATTAAAAAATAAAATAGGGCTGGTGGTGTGGCTCAAAGGTAGAATGCCCCTGGGTTCAATCCCTAGTACCTATATAAATGAATGAATAAATAAATAAATACATAAATAAATAAAATCACATTCTCAACCCACATTTTTCCAAGGGTGTCTCTTAATCCTTTGATATTCATATCATTCTCCTTCAAAGCTCTTACCTTGTGGCTCTTGCATTTCTCTTTCCTGGCTGTTGAGTGGTTTGATTCTCATTTGCTAGTGATCATTACAGTTCTCTATTAGCATTTCTATGCCTTCAAGAAAGTGCACTTGTGCAATTTTTGCATTTCCACTGTGAATTGGACTTGTGTTGTATTTTATATTGTATGTTCTAGTTACTGATCCCTTAAACTATGGAGAATCTAGGGGCTAGTGTTTGGATAGCAGAGTCTGTGTTATTTGATTGACAACTAATTTTTAAGTGACTAGTTTGTATTATATATTTGTATGTATTTTGTATCTTACTTCCTTCCACAATGTTATATAAGTCCAAAAATTTGATTATGAAGACTTGGAAGAAAGACCAGTCTGAGCTCCAAGTAATCAAGAGTGGCCTGTCTTTTCAAACATCCTATCAATTATTTGGTTTTTATATGAAGGAAACAATCTCTGAGAAGTATATTATTATTTCACTCTTAGAAATCTTGTTACACTATTTTTTTTTTGGTACTGGTCATTGAACCCAGTGACATTCTACCTATGAGTTGTACCCCAGCCCTTTTTATTTTGAAACAGGACCTCACTAAATTGCTGAGGCTGGCCTCAAACCTGTGAGCCTCCTGTCTAAGTCTCCCAAGTACTGGGATTATAGGTATGCACAATAGTGCCTAGCTCTTTTTTTATTTTTTGGTGCTAGGGATGGAACCCAGGAGTGTTCTATCTCCATGCTACACCCCCAGCCCTATTTTGTTTTTTAGTTTGAAGCGGGGTCTCACTAAGTTGCGGAGGACCTCACTAAGTTGCTGAGGCTAGCTGTCAACCTATGATCCTCCTGTCTCAACCTCCCAAATACTGGGATTACAAGTGCGGGCCACCACACCTAGTTGCCCAGCTCTTATTATGCTATTAAGGTATAACAACAAAGTTTGGGAATATATGCTTAGTCTTTAGCAAGTCAATTGCTCATCTCGAAATTTAATTGCAAAAAATAAAGTAGAAAAAGATAATTGCTTATCTATTGTTTAAGTATGTAATGATTTGTCAACAAATAAATGAAAGCTTTGCTATTTTAATTGCTTTTCTCTTAGGATAGTTTAAATTGGTAAAAAGTCATTACTCAGTTTGCTACATTTGACCTTAACTTTATTAAGTTGTGTGTATATGTAGAAAAAATAATTATAAATTATGACAATTTGAAATGCAATTACAGGTCAGGGGAGTAATATAAACAACACTGTTGTCATAAAATTATTCTCAATTATTGGTAGTCTTGCTTTGAATTAAATTTTTCAATATACTCAATTACACAGTAGGTTTAGTGCATGCATATCAAAATTTAGTAAGTTCCTAGAAACAGCATCACATAAAAAATTTACTAAATGATTTAAAATTTCCCATGGGGGTTTAAAAATTATGTATTACCATAAGAAGTGCAAGGGAAAGAAAGCGATTATGAAAATGCTGAACCATGTCAGCAGCCATGCCTTTCTTCCATTCTCTATGGAACTGCGAACATCATCTGTCATTTTCCTCCATCTCTCTAAAGCTTTCAATTTCGTGACAATATAAATGATGAGCATCAAATCGTGGTGGAAAGGATCGTGAATTGCGGGTGTGCATGCTGGGGTTTTAATCGGGGCTCCCAGTCACTAGAGAAGTCGTACACCTCATAAATGTAAGTTTCTATTGCATCGCCTTTCCTGTTTCAATCCACCTTAACTTGTTTGCTTAAACTAGACAAATTACAACTTGGTCTTTCCTAGGCAATTCTCCCTTTTACTTGACTCTGCATTTATCCCTACCCTTATGTGTTTTACCCTTCTTTTCTCCCAAAGCGAAAAAAAAAAACTCCTGCAAGAAAATCAATAAAGAGACAACAATTCCTGAACAGTTTCTCACATTCACCCATCCCCCTCTTTCTCTAAAGCACACAGCAATCATTTTAGCCTTGTATACAACTGTAACTAATAATGAATAGAATTCAATGAATTTGGGTATTCTCCTTTGGACATATCCTGTCCTTGATTGTAACTATTTAGTGACCTTCATTATTCTATAGACTCAGAATCATGGAATCCATTCTCCTTTAACTGAAAAAAAATTATGCAGTTAGAGTCTCAATTAGCCTGCCCACCTCTGAGAAACTGCCTACTGTGCCCAGAGATGTGTTTTGAGAAGCACTTCTGTAGGAAGTCCTTTATACATAGCTGGACTCACTGGTGCTTATTCTATAACTGCTAGACCAGGCCTGCCTGTGTGCCTGCTAATAGTGTGATCGTCTGAAAAATCAACCGAGACAGGCATGTTAGGGATCACTGGGAGGGCCGCCTTTTGCTTGAGTAACATCACAAAATTTCATGCTGTGTCTATGTTGTATTTACATTTTATGTACTGAGTTAAAGGCAAACGAAAGTCAATACTGGTTTCTCAGTAATAGAACTTGAAAAAAGTTCCCAGGGCCCAGTGAAACTGATTTTGGACTCTTGACCCCAAGAACTGAAAAAGTATGTGTTGTTTCACACCACTAAGTTTGTGACAATTTGTGCATCCACCGTAGGGAACTAACGCAGAGTTGTGAGGAACAGATCCCACCTCTGTGTCAGGGAACAGAGCAGGAGATACACCTGCTAGAATTATTCTTTTCCTCCCCAATAAAACTGGATTTATGTACCTAGTTGATGTACATTTAGACAATCAAGGATGGCTGCAGGAGTAATTTTGATTAACTACAAGGTCTGATTATCTTTTACTTGAAATTACTAACATTAGCTGGCCTCGGTGGTGCACACCTGTAATCCCAGCTACTCAGGAGGCTGAGGCATGAGGGTGGCAAGTTTGAGGCCAGCCTTGGCAACTTAAGTGAGATGCTGCCTCAAAAAAGGGAAGGGGGGCTGGGAAAATAACAGTGTTAGAATATATGCTTAGCATGCTTGACGCCCTGGATAAGACCCCAACAGCCCCCCCCACATACATACACACATACATGCACACACAAAAGGAAAGGAAAAAATGGTAAACATCACAAGTCTAACTCATCTCTGAAAACTCAGCTACTTTATAACCTCCTACGGGCAGCCTTTCCAGGCATCCAGGTCCTGTGGCAGGCGTGGGATCTTCCTTTAGACTCTCATCTGTTCATGCTGTGCTGTTCCCCCTCAGCAGTGGGGAGGGGAGGTTGTTTTGTTTTTGTTGTTGTATTTTGTTTTTTCTCTTAAAATCTAATCTCTCTGTCTCTACTGTTCAAATACAGGCACTCCTCTCTGCCACTCCTAGCTCGCCTCGTACACGGTAGGCACTCAGTGTTTGCTGAAATGAGTCTAGCTCCTGGAAGTGCTACTTTCTGCGAGGAGGTGCACTTTTAATAAGAGGCACTTTCTCAGGGGCTACTCAGCAAATGTCAAGCCTTTTAAACTGCTGCCTAGAAAAATCTGACACTGGCAACATTAACCTTTAAAAGCCATATTAGCATTTACTTGAAGGCTATGTTTTGCCATGAATAACAGGCTACATCTTAAGTCTAATAACTTGCACTTCAATAACACAGGTTTAATAAAAATGTAAAATGGATTGATAAATTATCAGAAATCATAAACTCCCAGCTTATTACTCTCTAGCAAAGAACATGTTTCCTAGTTAATCTTCTGCTCCCGATGATCTGTGTTCACTTAATCATCCCTAGAATCCAGTCAAATCCATTACGGCACGAGCTCTTGCAACCTCCAGACAGGAATATCCTTCATCTGCCCAAATCCTCAGGTTCCCTCGTGGATCCAGGTTTCACTGCATCAGTAGGCGAGAGCTTATTTAAAAAATGACATTTTCATTGAGTGATTTGCCCTACTTGGAAACAAATGGAAAAATGGAAAGCTTTGAATGAGAAACAGTTCAATCAAACTTAATCTGTGACTATGAAGCCATTATCTACCCTCACCACTTTGCTAAGTGCCGAGGAACTTATAAAAAGAAAGAAGAACGAGACACCAAACTTTATGCAGCCCCATGGCGCAATCGTGTTGCAAAACATCTAATAACCTTATAAAGCAGAATGTGATTGTCAAGACTGAGACATAGGATCACTAAGCTTCTGAGGTTCTGCTGAAAGAGAGATGTCTGCAGAGGTCTAAGGGAGTCAGCCCGATGGATGTTCACCACCTAGATTCCTGCCATGGGACAGTGGACTTGGGGGAGGAGCAGCTGTGGAGAGCCCTGAGCAGCCAACGTAGTATGTGCACAATCGGGAGAGGAGAGGAGTCCCCATACAGAGAAAACGACAGAAGAAAAGAGAAGTGTGAGGACAAGAGACAAACTGAACCCAGCTCAGGGTTACTCTTTTTCACATGGTCCAAAATAATGTGGATAAATTAGTATTACTTCTGTCACAATTCACTCTCATTTCTAATTTATTTATTGAGTAAGGAATTTTAGATGGACTGCAAAAATTGTAGGCAAAAAATAGAACGCTATACTTAAGACATAAAGAGTCTATAATTTCATAGAATACAAGGAATAAAAGGAATATTAAAAGGTCTTGACCAAGGAGAAAAATCAAACTGAAAAGTAGACATTTAAAGATTTTTATACAATTATGATGTTAGAATCACAGAAGTGGGCCTGAGCTTTCTAGCAATTAAGAAAAAACAGACATCATTATAGTATTTTAGTTTTGTTATTTATATCAGCCAAGGAGTCTTAAGCTGGGCCCATGTATTTCTTAATAATTTATTAACAACTTTCAGGGGTCTATGAATATTCTGGAACTTTTCCAAAATGCTATTTATATGGCAATTTTTTTAGCAATATCATCAGATTCTTAAAGGAATTTGTGACCAAAAAATGTTCCAAACCAATGAAAAAAAAAGCATTAAGTTTACACATCACTTTTATATATTTATGTCATCTAAGGCCCAGAAAGGGGAAGTCCAAGGTCAAAATTAAGAGTCCAAGAGCCAAAATTGGACAGTTGATATATTTCATTTGACCTATACAGTGTTTTCTAAAAACTGGAGTTGCCGATGTTTAAAGGTCTCGAAAAATGGAAAAATCTGGCAACATGGGACTTTCAATCCAGCAAAGCAATAATTAGCTACTGGAACTGAGAAACATCTGCCCTTGGAACCAAGCAAGTGGGCTCTAAATTTATCTCATGTTCATCACTCCCAACACGGGTTGAGCATCCCTAATCTGAAAATCTAAAGTGCTCCAAAATCCAGAAGTCCCGATATGACAAATGGAAAATCCACACCTGATCTTGTAATGGGTTGCAATTGACATGAAAGTACACTAAAAGTTTATAAAATGTATAAAAGTAATTCAGGATAAGGTTATAAGTTATATATAAAATAAATTAATTTCAATCTGAAAAATTTCATAATTGGACATACTTCTGTCCACTAAGAGACACTCAACCTATATTTCCAATCCCTTGTTTACCTATTTCCTGCCTTGCTGCTGTAGACATCTGTGTTTGAGAGTCCTAAAATAAATAATTTGAGAAGAACTGATACCTAGATCTAGCGTTTGTTTCAATTCAGAATGGATTCTACTGGCCCAGTGGTTCTCAAGCCATATGCCTGCTGGAAACCTGCAGTTAGGTATTCATCTTTGCTGTTTGCTCCCGTTTGTCTAAAAATTAAGTTAGATTAGACATATCTATAGTCAGTGATGCTTAGTTGACTTTTTCATGAGCACATGTACTCATAATTATTTTACATTTTATATATATTGGCATTCATTCAGCAAACATTTCTTGAGCTGAGCATATACTATACACAAGGTAATTTTCTAGTTACATATATATATATATATATATATATATATATTTCTGCTATCAAAATATTTCTGCTGGGTGTGGTGGTACACACCTATAATCCAAGTACTTGGATTTGAGACCATCCTCAGCAATTTAGCAAACCTCTCAGCAACCTAGTGAGACTCTCAGCAACCTACTGAGACCCTGTTTCAAAACAAAAAATAAAAAGGGCTGGGGGTGGGACTTGGAAGTAGAACACCCCTGGGTTCAATCTCCAGTACCACGCACACACATGCACACACACACACACACACACACACACACACAAGATCCTAACATATATGATAAAATTAACTGTATCAGTGCTTTATAATGTTCTGTTAAAAGTGCTGCGTCCATTGTGCTTTTCTAACTAAATACCATCATCGCACCCCCCAAGTTACAGCCCATTAAATTACTTGTGCCTATTTATTGGTCGTCTGGGCAAAAGAAAGATAACTCTGGAAGAACCAAGTTTCTTTCCTGCTTCTTTGCAGTTCAGCCAACACTGGTTGATATATTTCGTTCTCCAACCCGATAGCTCTATTATTCTGGTAATATTACTTTCTCCTGCCTGGAGTTCATACTCTTCATGGAACTCGTGATTTTCCATCAGAAACTTAATCTCTCTCTTCGCCTTCCTATCTCCGTAAATGGTACACCATCAACACAGTGCTTCAGTTGAAAAATTCAAGTGATATCTTTGATTCCTCTCTTTCTCTCAACCCCTTCTCAATACCTAATCTAATATTTTGGTAACTGTTGGCTTTATCTTCAAATGTATCCAAGATGCATGAACTTGTCTCCATCTCCCTCACTCTCACCCAGCTCCAAGCCACCACCATCTCCCTCCTAGATCACCACACCAACTTCACTATTAGTTTTCCAATTTTTTACTCTTGCAGTTTTGCAATCCATTCTCCAGAGTAGCCAATTTTCTGAGTACAAACAGACTCTGTTACTCCACTGTCGAAAACTCTCCTATGGCTGCTTCTCCTGCTTGAAGGAAAGCCCAAACCCTTTATTTGGTTTTCATGAGCTCAGGGAGGTAGCCTTACTTCTGCCTGTAACTTGATGTTCACTGGTCTCCCTTCTGCCCACTAAAAGGCAGCTCCACTGGCTTTTTGCAGAAACACTGAGAAAGCTCAGCCTGCCCCTGCTTTCAGGCCTCTGCCTGTCAGTTCCCTGGACCAGCATCAGTCCTCCTTAGTTCTTTGTTCCCTCTTATTCTTCAGATCTTCCAACAAATGCCATGTTCTTAGCATAGCACTTCCTGGCCATCTAATCTAAATTAATTGCCCTTCCTTTCTATCACAGTCTCCTTCATTAGCCTGCTTCATGATTATCTTGTTTTAAATATTTGTTTACTGTCTTCCTACTGATCATAATCTTCATGATGGCAGGGGATCCTGTGTCTTCATCATCCAAATGCCCAGCTCTGGACTTGTTTCCCTAAACCAGTACCTGGAACACAGGTGACCAAAATATTTTGAATGAAGATATGAATGAAAATAACACTTAACACTCTTGGAGTCTAAACATGCTGACTCCTGGCATGCAGGGAACTTTCCTGACACGCTGAGCCATGGAGTAAACTGATGGTCCCATGAGGCATATTGTTTTAGTTTGAGGAATGACAGATTTGACCGATTGATTGATTATGCTTAAGTGGGTCATTGTGACAAGAACTCAGTGGCTCATTCGATTTTTTTTTTTTTTTTGCTACTGGAGATTGAACCTAGGGGCAGTCCACCTCCGAGTTATAATCCCAGTCCTATTTTTATTTTTTTTAATTTTGAAGCAGGGTCTCACTAAGTTGCTGAGAGCCTTGATAAGTTGCTGAGGTCTAACCCCCAAACCTGCAACCCTCCTGTCTCAGCCTCCCAAGTACTGGGATTACAGGCGTGCACCACCACACCCAGTGCCCATTTGATTTTGATTCAGAGGGTTTTACCTATGGTGTAGCCATATAAGCAACCATACTGTTACCTAGCACATGCCATTTTAATGGAAAATAAGGGCTGGGGTTACAGTTCAGTGGAAGAACATTTGCCTAGTAGGCATGGAGCACTGGGTTTGATCCCCAGGACTGAAAATAAATAAATAAAATTAACAGACCCTTTTATTATTTTTTTCTCCTAGCATAATACACTGCCTGCTTAAAAATATATATATTTTTCTGACTTCATGGAAATAGAGACTCACAAGAACCACTAATAGGAAAATTTAAACTGTTTGGAAATCTTTAAATAAATTTTCAGTATGGGTAGGCAATGATCATTTTTAATCATGCAAATTCATAAAAGTTGATCAAAGGGAAAATATAGTGCCTGAGCGATATGCAGGAAATATGAAATGCATGCTAATGTTGGAACTGCACATGTCTGATATGATAGAAAACTGTATTTTTTTAAAAAAATAAGGCTCTAGAGTTCTGTGTAATTTGACTATAAGAAATAAATAAAATCTTTTTTTTCTGAATGAGGTAATCAATTCTTATTGAAAATGAAGAAATGACTTATTTTATATAAATATCATGGTCATTTCATGGGTCATACAGAAAATAAATATTTCAAGCCATGTAGGAAAATTGAATGTGCAAACCTAGGGAAGGCTCAGAAGATTCCCACTGAGACAAAAAAGAAAATTCAAAAAGGTTACAAAAAAAATCTTTGTAAGACACATGTATTGTTTTATTCTTAAAGAAAAAATGTTTTCTTGCTTTATGGAACTAGTCTGAACCTGTCCTTAAATCTACATGGACTTACAACTTCTACTGAATGCAGAACAGAGTAAAGCAACTTTGTCTGAGAGATCTGGGAGTTATGAATAAGAAATCTCTGGATTTGCCTTGAATGCCAATGAATGTTAAATTCATAAAACTTACTAATAATAGCACTAGCATTTGTGTAATACTTTATACTTATGGACACTTTCAAATACATTATCTCATTTGGTTTTCAAAATAGCCCTTGGGAAAATCAGAATACATTCAGCATTACTTTACTGATAGAGAGAGGTTAGGGCAGGCTCAAAGTCACTCAGTACTGAGCTGAAATAGTAAAATCCTTCTCCCAGCAGTTTAACATCACTTTATTTGGGGAAAAAGTCTCTCTTTCCACTAGAGTACCTCCTTTAGCCTTCATGTCCCCTGGGAGATTTAGCAGGTCCCCTTACATTTCCACTAAAATGTAAATGAGAGATTAGAGATCCTTTTCTGGAGAAAGACCTTGGCAAAGGGTGGAAAGCCCACAGTTTCTTAAAAGATAAATGCCTTCTCTGGGGGCATTTCTGGAAGGAAGTGGGAGCCCTTGAAGAGGAACTTCACCTTATTTGTAGGTCCACGGAGGCCACCCTGTCCTCACTAGGCTAATGAACTTCATGTCTGAAGAAAGTGTATTTATGTTCTTGAAATTTCTAATCTGTGTTGATTCTTTGAAATAATGAATCAAGCCATAGTTTAAATTTGCTAAGTGATGCTTAAACTAAGCTTTGAAGAGTAAGTAGGAGTTAGCTAAGGGGGGGGGGGAAGCTATCTATTCCTGGCAGAAGATGGAGCCTACGGAAGGTCAGAGGCGAGAGGAGGTGTTTCAGTCAGCATTCTCATTGCTGTGCCCCAATAAGCCCAACCGTACACAACTTAGAGGAAGGAAGATTTATTTGCTCACAGTTTGGGGGATCTCAGAGGTTCAGTCCATGTCATGCCCGGTCTGTAGAGTTCAGGACATGGTGAGGGAGAAGCATAGGGAGAGAGCAAGGGCTCTACTCTTACATCAGGGAAGCTGGAAGCAAGAGAGATAGAGAGCAGAGGGAGGAGGGACCATACATAATCCCCAAAGCCACACCCCAGGGACCCCTCCTTGGCAACCAAGCCCCACCTCCTGGGGGGGGTGACAGCCTGGTTTTCTGTGAGGGCTAGGGGGACATTCTAAATCCAAACTACTGCAGGTGATATGGCCATTTTATTACTATGTGCCAGAATAATCCACCAAGGAACTAATTTTTGCTTTATTTGAACAACTGTAGATGGGTTAAAAGCACAAGAGCTATTTATTTATTTTTTCTTCTCTCATCCCCTCTCTGTTCTGGCTGGGCATTAAGTTGAATAAAGACCTGGGGCTTGTCTTGCAGAGTTAAGGAAATTTCATTTTGTAACAAAAGACAGATCAAGACAGAAAATGGGCTCTGGGACTGTAAGATCAAGGACTAGAAGTGACATAAACAGAAAGAGGCTTCCAGACCTGGGAGGGTTAGTAACCAGGGATCTGGAAGTAGCAGATCTGCACTCCACCTGCTCACCGCGTCCCAGGGAGGTGCAAGAGCTCTGAGAAGAAAGGCTGGACCCAGTTAGCGACGCTCCTAGCCCCCACAAGGATCTCAGTGCATAGGAAGCAAAGTTTTAATTCTTCTTAGATTTCTAGATGGGACTATTATTAAATGAAAATCATAGTAAGTAATTGTTTTGGTCTAGGCCCCAACAAATCAGACTGAAAACCAAAATGGAGTCACTCATGGTAAAATTCCACATCATCAAACTGAAACTACATTATCTGACCGTCTGAGAAGTCAGGAGAGAGATAATAACCAAGTTTCCCCCACAGACTAGTTGGCATAATAATTAATAATAAAGTTCTCACTGCTTTAATCCTTTCAAAAACGTTACTTGTTATTAACCAATCAGTTATTATTGTATTGTTCTGTTTCCTTCTTCCCAGCTTACAAGGAAAGTTAAGTTTGAAATGAAAAATCCGATTTGTGTCTTTGTTTCTACCTTCTTCTGGCTATAAAACCAACCTGCTCTTCCTTGCTCACTGGAACACTTATTCTGTTTTATGGAATGAAGTATTGCCTGATTCTAGAATTGCAAAAAAACCAATTGAGATTTTTAACACTAAATTGTTGTAATTTTGTCTTTTGACATTCTTTAACAAAAAGACGATTAACTAGAGAAATGTAGCTTATTAATGCAAGAGACACACATCTCATGGGAGAAACCTTGCAGAACGACTTAACCCTTTGGCTTAGAGCTCTGGCTTATAGAGCATCCTCGACAAAAACCAACAAATCTGCAGAGAAATGATAGGACAAAAGAAGGTGGTTTTAGGTTTCAAAGGGTGGCAAATTGTAGGGAGGAAATACACAGAGGAAACAAATGGAATAAGATTTGTTTGCAGATTCCTCTAGTGCCAGCTCTTAGAGCTTAGACTAGTCTCCAGCAAAGGAGACTTCATACTCTGTCTTTAGGTAGAAAGGGAAGAGTAGTAGATAGATGGATGGACAGATGATAGATGATTAGATAGATAGATAGATAGATAGATAATATAGATAGAGACTGGGGATTGAACCCAGGGCCATTCCATCTCTGAATTAGACTCTCAGTCTTTTTATTTTGAAACAGGGTATTACTAAGTTGTTGAGACTGGTCTCGAATTTTTGATCCTCCTGTCTCAGACTGCCAAGTACTGGGATTATAGACATGTAACACCACAACCAGATGAAAAGTTTATATTTGATAATTTTTATGGTCACAAGTATCAGAGGCCCATGTAATGATAAGGCCATACAAGTATAGAACTGGGGTCAGGATATACTCCCCTAAATCATGGCACCTCGGTATTTAAGAAAATAAGAACAGGAAGTCACTTTCACCTTCTTCTTGGTCTTCTCCACTGAAACAGGTCATAAGACCCTCACTGGAGAGGTGCCCTCCCAGTACCTGGAGGAAAGTAACATCCTTATCTCTGAAGACACAGGGACACAGAGAAGAATATGAACAAAGAAGCCTTGCAAAGCTCCCCTGGTTTATTACCATTAGATAACACCCTTTTGTCCTACAAGCATATTTGCCTGTGACTGTCTATTCTTCATCAAACCTCAGCATCAAAATGTACAAGTTGCCTATTTCTTTGGGTCTTCATTTCCTCATGAAATTTCCTGTGTCACATAAAATCTAAATTAAACAAATTTGTGTTGTGTTCGCTTGTTAATCTGCCTTTTGTTATAGGAGCTTCAGGCATGAAACCAGCAATGGGTGAGGAAAAGGAATCTTTCCTCCCTTACAAACATTAAGCATGTGAAGGTAAAAAGAAAAGGTAACACTTATATATTTAGCATAAGCTCTTTTCCAAGTAATGTCCTAAGTGAGTTAGGTGGATTACGTCACATAATCTTTGCAACGACACTATAGGTAACTATTATTTTATCTGAGTAAGGCTATTGTCAAGAGAAGGATGGTGATCCAGGTGTGGTGGCACATACCTGTAATCCTAGTACTTGGGAGGCTGAGACAAGAGGATCACAGATTTGAGGCCAGCCTCCCTCAGCAACTTAGCAAAGCCCTCGGCAACTTAGCAAGACCTTGCCTATTTCAAAATTTCAAAAAATAGATAAAAAGAGCTGGGGATGTAGCTCCGAGGTAGAATGCCTCTGGGTTCAATTCCCAGTACTCCCCCCGCCCCTCCCCGCTCAAAAAAGAGAAGGATGGTGGATGCAAACATCAAGAAAGTAACATTTTCGAGCACTAATGAAGAAAGCTAAATGTAATTCCTAGACCCAAATCAAATGCTGTCATAAAAAGAAAAAAAAAACCAAACTAGTATTTGTACCAAAGTTAAAACTAGACCCAGCAAAACTTTTTACCAGAGAATGAGTGAGATTATTACATGGGCTTATTTTGCCCCCTATTTGGGGGGTCCGTTGCCTTTTGTGTATAAGGCTTCTTTCAGCATTTTCCCTCTGGGGTTCTCACTGAGCACTGAGGGCTTTCTGCCAACTGAGTGACTTGTGGCATTACTGCCGGGTGGCCTCACCATCCTGAATGCAGCCACCGTTTCCAGGGTATCGCGGGACCTCCCATTGATTGTAATAAGCCAAAATACTCCGCAGTTGGACGTTGAGGTACTATTGTTCAAGAGAACCTACTATCCAATTTATTTTACAGCAAAATCCATCACAGAAGCATTTAGTAAATTAATCTGGCTTGACTGCCAGGAGAGCCTAGTGTTATTGTATTTTCTTCTCTGGGGCACCAAGGGGAGTTTGTTCATCGGCCGTTCATATTATTCCCAATGTTTATTGCCAATGGCATGGCTGACCTCGGGGAAAATTGCAAAGCAGCCAGAGTCCATTGTGAGAGTCCTACCTTCTGTTCATGCATACCTTCCTCATCTTTTTGAGAAAGGCTGTATTATATTCAGCCCCAGAAACATTCAGATACTCATTGAACCCCATTGGACTCAGGAAGTGATGCCTCACTATATCCTTGGACCCCAAAAACTTGTCTTCAGGCTTGAGCTGATATTGCCATTGCTAAATCCACTCCCAAGGAGTCAGTCCTTATTTGACCTGACTTAGCAGCATTTGAGAGAGCAGATAACATTTCTTCTTTGTTGTTTTGTTCTCCATTGGTCTTTTGGACATTTTCTTTTTGGGGGTTTTCTTCACATCCTAGTGATAGCCTCCTTTCAATCTCTTTCATCTGTTTCTTTCCTTCTTTCCAACTTTTAACAATGGAGGACTTCAGGGCTCAGTCCCAGCCCCCCTCTCTGTCTCTCCACATTCACTGTCTTGGTGATCTTATCTCAATCGCATTGTTTGAAATACAATATGTACTAATGACTCTCGTGTGTGTGTGTGTGTGTGTGTGTGTGTGTGTGTGCATGCATATAGTGTGTCTTGTGTGGGCTTTCCTTCTGAACTCCAGATTAATGTGTTACTTTCCAGTTCTCGAATGACTGACCAGAGGATCTGAGTATTTGCTACTTCACACTCGCCAGTTTGATTGACATGGTGTCATCCCCCTAGTGGACCAGCCTGATATTCTATGGAATGTCCCTGTAGTCTCAATGGCAACAGAGAGCAGGAGAGTTAACGTAGACCTGGGGCAAGAGTATGAATGTGCACTGCTCTCCAGCCAGGGTGATGCTAAATGTTTTTGATCCTCTTTCCTGATAATTATTTTTTAAAATTCATTCTCCAGCTGAGCAGCTGTTGTGTTGAGTTGTTCTAGTGTAACATACCTATCATATGGCAGCTGTAATTAAGGACACAACTTGGTCAACTTTAAGGTAATCTATTATTTGCTGTGATCAGCCTGATTTTTGTAGGGGTCATAGCATTGAATTAAATGAGAATATGATAGAGTCCACATCTTCTCCATCTTTTGAGACTTCCATTTGGCCTTTCTAACCATTATGGCTCTCATTTAACAGTTAATGGAACCAATGTAAAGTTTCTGCTAACCATTAAGAATATCCAATTTTGCATTTATAATTTGCATTGGACTTGCTGTGAGATAGACTTGGGTTAGGACCCCTCATTTGTCCCTAGCCTCCATAGATCACCACTCTAACAAGGGCCAAAAAAGTCCTAGCATCCCTTTTATCTTTGATCCTATTTTCTAGCAGCCCTATTATCCTTTTTCTAGAGTACAGTGAATATAATAAAGGGTTCAAGGTTATTTTGAGAAAGAATTGGTGAAATATTTATTTTATACACTTGTGTCAGGGCAAGTCCCTGCTTTGAAGGAAACATGGTCTCCCCCTTCTCAGTCAATAAGCTCTAGGTCTGAGAACTGGTTCAGATCTAGACCCCAGGTAAGCAATCATGATTTTCTATTGCAATGGCTGTCATCAACTATTTGATTTTCAGCTTTAGATTGTTTTTCCTTATACAAATCAAGCAATAGTCTTTCTCTAACTGTAGGGAATACCCTGATCCATTAGCTAGTTCCACATATCCCTATAGGTCAAGTTTCCTTGGTTATGATTATGGCCTGTAGTTGATATAGTATTATGTCAAGCTTACCTCTAATAGTAAAATGATGACAGAGGGCTTTTGTTATCCCAGAATCTTATCTCCATTATTACCAGGAAGCTCATTTTCAAAGCTGTCTCATTTACTATCAACCCTAACCAGGAGATGATGTCTGTCATCTTTAGTTTTTCAATGATGCCAGCGCCCCCTCACTAGTATATTCTTGATAGTTTCGGTGGAGAGCCTGCCCAGGCCCTTCCAGGTAACAAAATCAGCTGGTGAATTCTCTGGTTTTATTGTTATGAACCCACCTCTTCGAGCATGAAGACCCCTTCCTCAATACTCTGCCAACGCAGTGTTGGCATATCCATTGCAGACCATCCTTAACTCCAAACCTCAAAGAGCTCTTCCAGCAGCATTTAGGACTGACTCTAGACATCCTTGTCAAGGTGTTATATTCTAAGTCAAAGGAGAGGGTCTCATAACAATAAACTCTTCCCCACTAAGTTTGTATTTTGTCCCCCCTTTTACAGTCCCCCTCTAATCTAACACTTTCAAAATTCATATCATATATATTCTCCAGTTTCTTACTGACTCATTCTAAGTTCTGGAGCTCTTTGGATGAATTGTCTGTTTCTTTAAATGTGGAGAAAGTAATTTCCCACTTGAACCATTGTGAGATTTAACCCCCGTCATTTGATCAGAGCAATCTGAAGAAGTGAAGGAAGAGCTTAAGAAAGACAGACATCATTTTGTGAAGCATCTGCCTCAGAAGAGATCTTTGTGAGGTCCCCAGGTAATGGGAAATGACAGGGAGGGGGTTTGCTTATGTTACCAAAAGATGCCATAAAGTCTGTGCCATTAAGAGCAACCTGTTCTTAAACAAGGAAGGGTAGGGGTTGCTCGAGACTTATCCCTCTGTGGCAGAGTTCTGAAGTTTATTTCACACATTGTCTCAGAGAGGCCACAGAAAGACCAAGCTCTGGATGGTGACAATAGCTTGTCACTGAAAGACAATATCTTTTACTTAATACCATTATAACAGTATACATAAGCCTGCCACTCCAAACATCTGTGCTAAGCATTTTATAAGGATTACTCCATTTATCCTTCTGAGGAAGAGAAGAAATCAATAAAAAGTCTATCACAATCAGATATTTGCTTCTAAAGACAGAAAATTAAGGTGATTAAAACATGGCTTTTGGGTTTATTTGAATTCATTGCAGGGATAATTGAACCTGGGAGTGTTCTACCTCTGAGTTTTATCCCTAACCCTATTTTATTTCTTAGTTTGAAACAGGGTCTCACTAAGTTGTTAGGCAAGCTGAGATAGGAGGCGATCCTCTTGTCTCAGCCTCACAAATGCTGGGATTACGGGCATGTGCCACCATGCCTGACTTGAATTCATTTTTGAAAAAAAAATCAAAATCTTGTTTTTGGTTTCAATTGGA
This sequence comes from Glis glis, assembly GCA_004027185.1. Classification (NCBI taxonomy): domain Eukaryota; kingdom Metazoa; phylum Chordata; class Mammalia; order Rodentia; family Gliridae; genus Glis; species Glis glis. The sequence continues at coordinate 36,622 of PVJS01006422.1, read as the reverse complement.
AGATTTAAGCTGGTCTCTAGTCTCCTAAAGGGCAGCGTTTTATGAACTCTTATCTTTGCAGCAAGTAGCCCTTAACTTGGTTTAGAGGGTAACCAACTCATTGTTGGTTAGAGGAACTAGTTAGTTTCACAAGATGTGAGGAAGTAGATGTTAGAAGGCAGAACCATTTGTTTTAAGTTACATATAACATTAAACTATTTCAATTGACCGCATTAAGATCCTATCATAAACATAATAAATGTTATATGTGCTAGTATTTGAAAAATTGTCAATTCAAAGATACTTATTGATGATCTACTATTTGTCCCAAAATGTGCTAGATTTAAGATATTAATTCTCATAACTTCTGCCAATGGAAATTTCCAAGGTAGCTAATCCTATTTCTGGGTTTTCTTTATAGCATCTTTCCAGTAGAAAACTATCCATTCTCAAGAGATTCTGACAGGATCCTACTAAAGAATTTTCTCCATGGCTGTGATAGAAGCACCAGAACTCATGAAAGAAAAATAGCCTCCCAGGAATTTTAGTTCTTGTCACATGTTTCTGAATTGTATTTCACTGGCTTGTTGTCCCCCATGGCGCACTTCTGAGTTACTCCATTAACAGCAGAAACCCGCCCCTACACATCCTCTATAAGGAGAAAGTTACCTTTGTAACTCTAGACACTACTCTCCTTTTCTGTCTTGGACTCTGAAACTTGCCAGAGACCTGGTTAAAATGAGTGAACATGTCCAAGCAAATAAAAAGAGGATACAAGATTACTCAACAGATGTTTTCAAAGACCTGTCAAGGTGGCACACACCTGTAATGTCAGTACTTGGGAGGCTGAGACAGGAGGACCACAGTTCAAGGCTAGTCTCAGCAGCAACTTAGTGAGACTTTCAGTAACTTAGGGAGACTCTTTCAAATTAAAGAGGACTGGGGGTGTAACTTGGAGGTAAAGTGCCCCTGAGTTCAATCCCCAGTAACACATACACGCACACATACATACGTGTGAGCTTTTGAAGAAGTCCTAGCTGTAAATTGTTTCTTGGTCTCAGTTGTCCTGAGATTGCCTATTGTTTCTCACTGTGAAACACCCAGGTGTGTGCTGGAACCAGTTTTTACCTGCCCTTGCCAATTATGCACATCTTTTCCTAGTTCAGTGTCATCACCACTGGTAGCCTTGAAATTTGCCCTGGGTGAAAAGTACTTATACTAAGGAAATCTAGGAAATGTTACAAATTCTAGCCTCTTTTTTCCACTTGTTAAACATTTACCAGACCACCACTGAGACTCTTTATTTAGCAAGTGTGGGTGGTTCGAGTTCCTGGAAACCTAAAATTCATTGACAAGAACCACAGCTCTAGTTACTCATCACTTGGCCAAGTTACTTGTTCTCTGTGAAGCTCAGTTCATCATCCACAAAGGGAAAGAATGACACCATTCTATTTACTTATCCACCATTTTATTGTGAAGAACTCAGAAAATAGTAATTGTATGAGACTGTGTTAAAACTACAGGCATCCATCCATAAAGATTTGATAAAACAGGGATCGATGGTGATTTTTTGCAAGCATTTTATTTGTCATGGAGTGTATTAGTCAGGGTTTCCCAAAGAAGTAGAACTAACTGGACATATATATAGATATCCAGAAAGATATTTATTATGAAGAATTGACTCACATGATTACAGAAGCTGAAAAGTTCTATGGTCTGCTGTCTGAAAGCTGGAGGCACAGAAATCCAATGATACTCCTCCTGAAAACCAAGGAAGCCAATAGTGTAAGTCCCTGTCTGAGTTAGATGGCTGGAGAATTAAGATAGCAATATTCCAGGGCAGAAGGTGGATGCCCCAGCTCCAGATGAGAGTGAATTCATCCTTCTTCCACCTTTTTGTTCTATTTGGGCCCTCAGTGGATTGGATGATGCCCAATAGCATTGGTGAGGGCAATATTCTCTATTCAATATACAGATTCAAGTGCTACTCTCTCCCAGAAATGTCTTCACAGACACAACCAAAATGTTTTACCAGCTATCTGGGCATCCCTTATCCCAGTCAATTTGACACATAAAGTTAACCATCACATGAGCTAACTCAAGAATCTGGCAGATGACTTGTTATGAGGTCCACTCACAAAACTAACAAAACTCCTATGAAGGCATTAAATAGAAATGTAAGATTTGTAAGTAATTTCACAGCAGGAGTAGAGGATTTGATTATTCTTATTTCTCTTTTCCTCTCTCTCTATTTATTTGTTTATTTTTTGGTAGTACTGGGGATTGAACCCAGGGGCATTATACCTCTGAGCTACACTCCCAGCCCTTTTTATTTTTAGTTTTGTAACCAGGTCTTGCTAAGTTGCTAAGGCTAGCCTTGAACCTGCAATTCTCCTGTTTCAGCCTCCCATATAGTGGGATTATAGACATGCACCCCATATCCAGCTTGTCTTCTTTTAAATTCTGTTTTGTTTTGTTTTTACTTTGAGACAGGATCTCACTACATTGTCCAGGCTGGACTTTGAACTTGTAACCCTCCTGTATTAGCTTCCTGAGTAGCTGGGATTACAGTTGTGCACCACTGTACCCAGATTGTCTTCTTCATTGTGGAAACTTACCCCTGTCAGCCCCTAAGACCCCCTCCCCTTCCTTCCTATTATGCAAATTAGTGTCCTCCTTCCCAGTGAAACTTGGGAAACAACCGAAAGCTTCTTTGGACTCTGCTACCAATGTTTCTCTAACAAATCTGTGTTTTTCCTACAAAAAAATTCCCCTACCAGCTGCTGAGAAAAGATTTTCTCTAGTTACTCTATATTCCCCTGAGAAAATATTTGCCATCTTGACAAATCATTTATCATCTCTATCCCTTTAGGGTGAATGAATAGAAGAAAAAATACAGGATTTATATGTGGTTCTCAAGTCTCATTCAACTCAGGCTCAGCTACTCTTCTTAGGATGAGCAAGTGTTGTGAATACATGAAGTATTCTCACCTGTTACCCTTTGGCCTCTTCCTCACACTAGCCCACCTCCCAGTTTAGAGAATTCTTCTGTGGTTCTTGAAGAGCAGACAATCCAACCATCTTTACTAGTTCACTAGTATCCTGGCTCACAAAGTTGCCTGGGAGAGTAGGTGCAAAGCCCACCTGGGCCTTCAATTGCTCCGGTGCTTGATTCTCCCACCCCAGCTCCCATTGTCTTTGAGGGCTATAGTCTGTTATACTTGCCCTTCCCTCAGCCTCCCTGCCTCCAGCAAGGAGAAAGGAGGGGAGGGAGAAAGGTAAGTCTAATAAGCTGGAATACCACCTAGGGTCTTCTTCATGTCTCATTTCCAGGTCTCAATTTCTAAAAGGCCAGGATAGAGGTTTGCCTCACAGGTGTACTATATTTTGGGATACCTACCCTTTAGAAATAAGTCTGATTTTCACTCTCAACAGAAGCCTCAGCACTCCTTTGTTTTCCTCAGAATATAGATGTTAGGAGCTGAATGTTGTGTCTCTTTAAAACTCAAAGGTTGAAATCCTAACTCCCAGTGAGGTAGTATTAAGAGGTGGGGCCCTGAGAGGTAATTAGCCATGAATGAGACAAGTGCCTTTTTAAGAAAAGACATGAGAGCTTGTTCTCACTCTCTCTGTGAGGACATAGCAAGATGGCCCTTGGTGTTATACTCATCATTCTCACTTGCTGTAATCCAAAACACCTGATGAAGACAACTGAGAGGAAGGAAGATTTATTTGCTCACAGTCCTGGAGATTTTGGGGGTTCAATCCATGATAGGCCAGCTTACACTGGCTGAGCTCAGGGCATGACAGTGGTAACAGAGAGAAAGAGAGAGAGCGCCAAGTCACATCATGGAGGCTGGGAGCAAGAGAGAGTGCAAGTGAAGGAGGGGTTATATATAATCCCTAAGGACCCCAGGGGTCCCTGGTCAGCAACCAAGCCCCTGCCTTGTTTATGGGAGGTCTAGGGGGACATTCTAAATCCACACCCTAACCATCAGCAAACCAGGAATCAGACCCTTACCAGAACTGTATCTGCTAGGAACTCAACCTTGGACTCCCCAGACTCCAGAACTGGAAAGATAAATATTTGTTGTTTAAGCCACCTGTTCTTTGAGAATATTTTTCAACAGTATGAGTGAATTAAGACATTAGGGGATAGGTGCTCAGGTGTTAACTATACTACGGTTGGTGAATAGCCAAGCCTGCCCCACCTGTACCCTAGTGGGTATAGTCCAACCATGTGCCAAAGCTTTTCCTGAGTATCCTGTTAGGACTTGTTTTTTTCTCTTTGGGCAATCTTATTACAGGGAACTGATCTGAAGCTGGGGGACTAAAATCATAAAGAGTAACTCTAGCTCCACAAGTCCAAACTGAAACTTTCCTATGCAAACTACCTTTTTGGTTTTGTAATGTGAAAGTAGTCAAATACTTCCTTCTCCTTCCAAATTCTCTTCATCAATAGTGACATTTTTGCAAGCTTCTTTCCTTTCTTTTGCATTGGTTCTATCTAATAGGAAATCTGAGCTTCTTACAAACAAAAAAACTGACTGTAAATTTCTCTTGTAACCCATAGCAATTGGGATTATCGTTCTGACTGTCTTATAACATCTTGTTTGAATCCATATTGGCATAACCTCTTTAGTCCCGGTGCATGGGTTGAGACCTTGTCTCCTTGTAATTCTATGGCTGAAATTGAAATATGAGCTCTGTATTACCTGAAAATCCCTGTATTACCTGATATCTGTATACCCACATACCTGTTTGAGGTCACAGAAAGCATTTGAAGCCTGAGACCTTGAATAGTTCTAAATGTCAGGCCTTGACATTTTAATTTTAATCAAAATCCCTTCCCCCACCATCCCATAGTCCCTGTTACTGAGTGCCTTGAAAATGATTATATTTTCTAGTAACATAAAGCTTCAATTTCATAGGCATCTGCTGTGCATTCCTCTTTCAGATGCTCAAAAGGCCCTCTCTCTTTCTTGGTGTTACTGGGGATTGAACTCAGGGTCATTCTAACTCTTAGCTACAACCCTGGTCCTATTTTATTTTATTTTTTTTTAAATTTTGAAACAGGGTCTCACTAAGTTGCTAAGGGACCTGCTAAATTATCAAGGCTGGCTTTGAACCTGCTATTCTCCTCTCTTAGCCTCCCAAGTTCTGGGATTACAAGTGTGTGCCACCATTCCCAGAAACCCATTTCTCTTTACCTCTGACTGCCAATCTTTCTCTGGAAACAGCTCCACTTTAAACAAACAAACAAACAAACAAACAAAATTACAAATCCATGAAGACTGGGTTAAGCATCAGTTTCTAGCTTTCTACTTCATAAAGTTGTTTCTTAGACTTACTCAACCTTGACTTATTTATCTGATGCACATTTGTTTGATTTCTAGTTGGAGTGATAAAATCTCAAACCATCATTCATCCAAAGATAGGGTACCAATCTCATTACAGTTTTCTTAATGTGTTGTAGAATTTGAAGTGTCCCAAGAGCTGGCAATCGCCAAGAAGTCTTCATTGCAGAATTCAGGGAGTTTAGCTGTTGAGGGTACACTCCATTTCCATGACCACATTAGGAGTTATGGAATAGAGAAGAATAGAATTCTATCACAGAAACAGAACAATTCAGCTCCAGCCTGAGCTTGAGCACTAATCAAATAGTGTTACTAAAAGCACATCACTTAACCTTTTGGTACCTCATTTTCCTCATATGTCAAAAAGAAAATAATAACCAGATTTGTTGGGAGGCAAAATCTAATAAGGGGAAAATGCTTTGAAAAATACAAAACCATACCAGTGTAGGGTAATTTTATTATTATACAGCCTAAGTTGCTTTGGTCTTACAATTTCAGTGGAAATCGAACAATTGAAGATGAAACATCAACTTCATGGAGGAAACATGGCAGAATGAACAGTAATAGAAAGATCAATTTAATTTAGACTTTATATTTTTATTATGTAAATCACTTAGAAAGAGATGGCATCCTCACTCGTAATTTTACTATAAGAAAGGAAATATGTCGGAACAATTGCAGAGAAATGGGCCATTAATTTTATTAGATTTTTGACATCATTTAAATGTGCTTAAAAAGTCAATGTTTGTTTCATGCTACAGAAATGACATACTAAAAAAAAAAGGGTAACACCATATAAACAAAATTTAGGAAAGAGGTCCTTTCTTGAAAAATATTGGCACTATGAAAAGAACTTAATGATTTTGCCTGTGATGTATTAGAAGTCACAAGAACAGCAAGTAACAATTTTATACTTATAACTCATTATAATTAAAGAATTTTAAACCGATTTTGCATTTTTTAATATTAGAAATTTTCACTGAGTTTTTAATCTTTTTCCCTCCCAGTTGTTGGTGCAAGTTTGCAAGCCTACAGTCAGGATGATTCAGCAGCTCCTCTGCTTGCTTAAAATGATTTGAATTCCATTCACAATCACCAGGGTGAACAATCACAATATACAGAAATCCCCAAACAATCTTGTTTTCAGGCAGCCTTTCCATCTTAATGCCTGGATCGCTGGGATCAGAACACCTCCTCAGAGCAGGCTGGACACATTGTGTTATGCCAGGATTTTTCTATCAGGCAGGTTATGGAAATGGCTTTTTTTTTCAAGTGAAATTTAAAGTTGTTCTCAAATCTGGTGTCTAGAGCACTGGTCTCTCGAGTGAGGTGGATAAGAAAATATTGGGATGTTTTTAGTTATTTTTCATGTTAAAAAATAAAGAATAAATTAAGCTTTATTAGTAATAGAATACCATTTGACACCTGTGACCTCACCTAGCAATGAGTGCAGCAGTTCATATGTAGCATTTCCACACTAGAAACACACATGCAAGGGTACATAATCGTGCATTTTTATAGATGGGGCCATGCTGCCAGCATATTTGGAGCTCCTTAGAAAATTACTTTGAGTCAGAGAGTAACATGATCAGAATTGTTTGTAGAAAGAATATTCTGTCCTTTGTGTGAAGAGAGGATTGGAAGAAGGCAAAACTCAAACATAGGTACAGAATCCAGATAAGATCTAAGATAATGAGATAGATGAGATGAACTATCCAGATCCTTCTACTGGGTGGAAGATATTTATCTTCTCCGCTCCTGAGAGTGCTGACGACAGGCAGTTCTCAGTTCTCAGCCCTCTACAGAATTGCTTTGGTTGAAGACATTTGTCTTTCCCAAGGTCATTCTCTATTCTCATGACAGCTCACATCTAATAACTGGTTGATACAAGGGAATAAAAGGTCCTTTTTCCTTGCTCCTGTAATAGGCAGAATTCTAAGATGGCCTCTGCAATTCTTGGCCCCAGTGTGTACACACACCATCTCCCAGTTATTCAACCAAACTCTAATGTAAGTATTGCTGTTAAATTTTGCAGAATATAAGGTCTTACATCTGTTGACCTTAAGACAGGCCAATTTTCTGGGTGAGCCTGACCCATTGAAATGAACCTTTAAAGAAAGTTTTTCTCCAATTGTTTGGAAAAGAATAAGTCTGTGATTCGAAGCAGGAGAAAGATTGGACACAGAGGATTTGTAACTTGAAAGATGGAGGGGTCTGCATGTCAAGGAATGGTATAGGCTTCTAGTTGCTGAAAGAAGCTCCTCGTTGGCAGGAGCCAGCAAGAAAATGGAGACCTAAGTCCTACAACTTTACGGAATAAATTTTGCCAATAGTACTTGTGAGCTTGGAAGCTTGGAAGCACATTTTCCCTACAGTCTCCAGATGGGAAACTAACGAGCATGACACTAGGATTTCAGACTTGTGGTACCCTGATCAGAGAGTCCAGCAATGAGATGCTGGACTTCCAACCTATAAAACTGTGAATAAAAGTGCTAGGTGTGGTGGCACATGCCTATAATCCTAGTACTTGGGAGGCTGAGACAGGAAAATTGCAGGTTCGAGGCCAGCAGCGAGTGGTAACTTAACAAAACCCTATTTCAAAATATAAAATAGTGAAGTGTATCTCAGAGGTAAAGCACACCTGGGCTCAATCCCCTGTACCATACACACACACAAAGACGGGTAGTCTTTTAATCCATTAATTTGTTACTAATTTGTTTTGCAGCAAGTAGAAAACTAATGCGACCCCAAAATTTCTGTAGGATTTAGCCAAAATATATTGGCAGGAGTTGGAGAATATACATGGGAATGGATTCTGAGAGGATTAAAGAGGGCAAAACCTAAAGTTGTTTATTGATTTGAGAGAACTCAACTCTCTAATATACAGAATTTAATACTTGGAAAAGACCCGAGGGGATGGTAGTTTTTCCTAGAAGCATGGAAAAAGTGATGACCCACAATAAATGAGGTATTAAATACCTGAACTGCCATAGCAGACAGTGGAAGAAGGGATTTAACAAGCTCAGAGAATTGGACATGTTCCCAAACGATTCCCCTCCACAGCCAATAGAGTAAATCAAAAACAATATTGCATCCTAAAGAAATGACAAAAATTCCTGTGACTCTTTAAGATCTAAAGAATGCTTCATGCTCACCTTCATATCAAGGGCCCCGCTCACCTTCATATCTTCACTTAATGCACCAGCCTGACCTCTGAAGGAACTAGACAAATTCTAGAGGATGGCAGTTGTCTGTCACAAACTCAACCAAATAGTGTCCCCGACTGTAGCATGTGTCGATGTAGGACATTTGAATATATTAACATGGCCACAGGTAAATGATGTATAGCTGACAAGCAGACCAATGTATTTTTTCCCATCCCTATCAATAAGGGAATAAGAACTCGCTCTCCCTTTCTTAGATGACCCCCAACCTGTATCCCTACCTTTCTTAAGTTAATTAAAACCTTTGCCTTTTTCTGATAAAAAAAAATAAGGGAATAAGAAAACTTTCCATTCACTTGGAACAGAGGAGAGTATGTATAAATTCCAGGGCTATGTCATCTCTTCTACCCTCTGTTATGCTGTAGTCAAAACAGACTAGACTAGCTGGACATTCCATAGCACATAACACTCTTCCTCTATACATAACATCATGACACCTTTGTAACACAGGTTAAAATTGTTAAGGAGTTTAAGCTGGGCATGGTTGAACACTCCTATAATTCCAGCTATTCAGGGGGCTAAGGCAGGAGAATCACAAATTCAAGATCAATCTGGGTAACTTAGTGAGATCCTGTATCAAAATGAAATTTAAAAAAGGGCTAGGGGTATCTCTCAGTAGTTGAGTGCTTGCCAGCATGTGTGAGGCCCTGGGTTCAAGTTCCAGTACCACCAATGAAAACCAATTGTTAGAAGTCCAGATCTCTGGGGCATGCATAGGACAAATTACTGCATTTGAACTTCCTACTACAAAAGTTGTCAGAACCAGCATGCAGTTGCTTTTGTCAACTCTAATAATAAATAAATAAAATGGGAGGTTATGAAGGAAGGGTTTTAATGCTCAATTGCCTGACAGTAACTATCACAAAAGACCCTTCAAGAACCATAACCTTGCATAAAGGTCACTGCAACCTTGCCCCCCAAAAAATCACTTCTGCAAGGACATCTGCCCAGAAACTATCTGTTCAACTTTGGACTGACACTGCCATTATTAATTCTTGTGACCAAGGATTATTGTTTCAAAATGTCTTACGTAATTCTTCTCATTTTTGCCTTTAAAAACTTCCCCTTGCTTCAATCTCTTTGAATACACTCACAGTTTACAATGGCATACCACATATCCCCATAGTATTGTTCTGTAATTCCCAAATAAATAAATATGATTGTTTTTTAAGTAGACATTAACATGAAAGAGGCAACACAAAGATCTAACGCCTATTCAGATTTTTTTTCAGAAGATTTGCACAACTGGGAATCCTGTTCAACTCATATATCAGAAAATGCATCTAGCTCAACAGGAAATGGCTTCACAAGCAGGTCCAGGCTGTGGTGGTAGTAGCCTACTACTTTGAACATACAACCTTGAGTTCCATATTGTATTAGAGGGATCGGTGAGGTGAAGAGATGCTCTTTGGCCCTTATGTCAAGCATTAATGTGAAAATAACAATCTAGACTCCTAGGATGCTGAAGCAAAACTACTACATCTGCAGTGGAGAATTATGACTCTTTATGATCCTTTATGACTAGATGAAGGAGGAGAAAATAATCCAAATAGGGCCGGGCGTGGTGGCGCACACTTGTAATCCCAGTACTTTGGGAGGCGGAGACCGGAGGATCCGGGTTCGCGGCCAGCCTCAGCTTGTGCATGCGCGCGCGAGCGTTCTCTCTCTCTCTCTCCCTCCCTGTCTCTCTCTCTCTCTACTTAGTGAGGCCTCCGCAACTTCGTGAGACCCGGTTTCAAAATAAAGTATAAAAAATAGGGCCGGGGGTGTAGCGCGGAGGTAGAATGCCCCTGCGTTCAATCCCCGGTACCGCAAAAAAAAAAAAAAAAAAAAATCCAAATAATCCCATCTTGGTTCACTGGTGAGTTAGATTAGTATGTAGATACAAGGCAATATCAACGAATAGCAGTTACTCTAAGAGACCTCAGAAGTAGCCTTCGTGCTTTGTTTTGTTTTACTGAAAGAAGTAACTTTGAAAGATGATGGTGAGGGTCAGTGTTCATACTGAGTGAAGCTTTGGATAATGCAGCTGTGAAAGGTGCCATATCCTGAAGCTAGAACACATACAAGCTCCTGTGACATAGTAAATGAATTGGCCAGCTGGGAAAGACCTTGACGGAGGTCTGGGCAAAGGCATATGAAGTGGGCACAGACTGTGAAGCTATTTAAATCACGTCTAATGCATTCAGAAAGCATTCGCTATGGAAGGAGCATTAAACAACCTGGGAGACAGAAAACTCATCCAGTTGATACCAGCAAGCCTTTTCCCCCTTTTTTAAAATCTATACTAATAATATTACAATGGACACACAAATGATCAGTCAGTGGCAAGGTTGGAGGCTATGCACACACCAAACAGCATGGACTCTCAATGCAGCTGGTGTTGCATTTAAATGTCTGATCTTCTAGCAACAGATACTCGTAACAAGTCCCTCAACATGGCGGTATCCCTCAAGGAGACTGACCAGTTCCTTGGTACCCAGCTGATTACATTAGACTCCTTTCATCCTTCAAGGAGCAGCTGTTTAATTTGACAAGAGGAGATATATATATTTCAAGAATTGATTTGCCTTTCTTGTCCACAGGGTCTCGGCTAGCATCACTCTTTCAGGACTTACGTAGGACTTTCTCTATTCATGTGGCGTCCTACCTACATGTGTTAGACTAGAGGACTATTCTGATGGGCAAGGGAGTGTGGGAGTGGTTGTATGATCATTGGATCCATGGGGCACACCACATACCATCCAGAAAGCAGGCAACCTTACAGGGCAGTAGGATGGGGTATTGAAGGCACAACTGAAATGTCAGCTTAGACACAATATCTTGTAGTGATTAGACACCATCTCACCATCCTCCAGTATGCATTTTAATCAGTAGTTCTCAATCAGAGGTAATTATTTGGCAATGTATGGAGATTTTTTTGGGGGGGTACTGGGGATGGAACCCAGGGCATTCCACCTCTGAGCTCCACTCTCAGCCCTATTTTATTTTTTTATTTTGAAACAGGGTCTCATTAAATTACAGAGGGCCTCACTAAGTTGCTGAGGCTGTCCTTGAACCTGCAGTTCTCCTGTCTCAACCTCCCAAGTACAGAGATTACAAGCATGTGCCACCATGTCCAGCTTATGGACATATTTTTGACTTTCAAATGAAGGGGTTGCTTCTGACATCTAGTGAATTGAGGGATACTGCTAAACATCTTACAATGCATAGGACATCCCCTCATGAGTAAGGATTATTTGGTCCCAAATATCATAGTTCCAATGTTGAGAAATCCTGCCTTAAATCAATGACCTTTATATGACACAGTTTCCCTGTGATTGAAATACCTTGGTCTGGGAATCATGATTTAAAAGACAAAAGAATCCCACTTACCATGACTTGGGGAGGTTTTTCTATTCACATGATTATTTGCCTTTTTTTTATCAGATTAATATATCTAGTGATTGCTGCTTAATTAAAGGAATGGAAACCAAATTCTCAGGCTCAGAAGAGTAGAAGCACTGAAGAGCCTATTTCTAACCCTACCTCCTCAAATACCACTTTGGGTCAGTGATATCAATAATATTTAGATGCCCATATTAACCAGTGCAACATGCTACATACAACCTTGATACATTCAGCAAACTGGGTATACTGGATGAACTTTTCAGCCCATCGAGGTGAAGTGAGCTTCAGCCCCCAGGTGAAGTCGCAGTACCGTTCAGCTTTGATCTCACCTAAAAACTGTATATAAACATTTCAGGTTCTGCAAATTAGCCTGTTGATAGGCAAGTGCCATACGATAACAAATTTCTCCTAGATTCTTTCATGTGATAGATAATAGCATATTTTAGAAAGCTTTGGCATAGAAATTAAGCTATCTGTGACCTTTCCTGGCTCTACTTACGGCAATTATGTCTCAACTTCTACAAGAAAATTGATGTAAATCAAAGTTCCCAATCTCATCAAGGTCCCCTAATGTGCCTTAAAGCAATAATATGTGACTTACATTCTTGCTTTGGAAGCTTAAATATAAATGATATATCAATACCAAAAGATTATCTCTTGACTCTGACAGATATTACCTTTCTAAAATCATATATGGCTTACATAAGTTTTAATAAAAATAGTAAGTTTTCTCATGTAGAAGCTAATATTTAATTGTTAGGCTGATCCATTTGAAATTCCCAATTTTTAATAATTTTGACATATACAATGATAATTTCATATGGTTTAACCAAAAAAAACTTTACATATGTTGCTGAATTTTCCTTTATATACATAATAAAAATGTATAAGAAATTTGTCATCTTCTCCCCCAAATTCACTGCTTACTCTGGCTGTCCTCAAACCTGTGATCCTCCTTTCTCAGCCACCCAAGTACTAGGATTATAGGCGTGTGCCACCATGCCCAGCAGGTGAGAGAATTCAAATGAGAGATGTGGAGAAGACTATCAGTACATATATCAATTGGAATAGACTAAGTTATTCTGAGGCAACAACAGAAACCCCTGCAAATTTCCTTATTAATGCTATTAAATTTGTTTATTGCATATAGTATGTGTCCATTGCAAATTGGATTGGGGGCTCTACTCCCCCATTGTTCTTACTCCAGGATCCAAGTTGAACAAATTCTACTTTCTGGAACATGGCAATTCACCCAAAGGGAATAGAGAGTGTGGCTTTTAATGCTTATGTTCAGAGTGACACATTGCTTTTGCTCACCTACCACTCACACGTTATTGTCTAATACAAGTTCAAAGTCAAACTAACTTCATGGGGGATGAAAAAACACAAATATACCATGTACCTGGGGTGGGAGAGAGTGAAAATATCTGGTAAACAGTATCAACGGCAAACTAAGTCCTCCACTTCCCTAGTCTGTAGTTACGATGGAAGAATGGCAGTGGTGGAAGAGGTAATTGCAGAAATGATAGATGTCTTGGATAGGCAGATAAAGATGATGGAATAATGGTAGTAGCATGCGGGTAGGACATAGATATGACTTTAAAATTTCAGATACACAAAAGCTTTTTCTGGAGATATGAGAGAAATCATTTTTCAAGGCCCAATGCATACCTTTCTATATGTTATAAACTTTTCCATATTTAAAGTTGATTACCTCAAGTATTTTGTTACAGTAACACAAGGCTGACTAACACATAGGCAAAAAGAAGAGAAGCTAGTTTAGGGAAATTAGAGGTTTAAAGAAAGTTGGTATCTTGAAAGTATCACTTGTCCTCTTGGTAACAATGAGCAGTATTTTTATTCATCTCCCCATTTGACTTCAAATCATTGTGTGGGTAGCTACTTTATTGATAAGACAGAACTCAAAGATATAGAAAAAATTACGTGTTTAATTATTCATTATAAATTCTCTTTCTGCATCAGTTCTCTATTTCTATTGGATTCTACAGTTTATACACTTGATCACAATTTATTAAAATAATTATTCACTCAGTTGATTACCAGCCACTATACTTTTTATGATTTTAATTAGTAGAATTGCAACTGGAACAAAGAATTATGTATGAAAGCATTTGAGTAAATTTAGACAAGTTTTGTATGTAGAAAATGATTATGAGGAAATTGTATTATTCTGCAGATTATCTACTGCTTTTCAAAAATCTTCACAGAAGAGAGGAACCTCACTTTCTATTTTCTTCAGTTTTATATTTGGTTTTATAAATGGAATTTATTCCAAAGCAAAATGATGTGCTTATTAAATCTTACACTGTTAGGTTTAAGCACATTTGTAAAACAGATTGTTAAAAATCTGATTACAATATGTGTTGATCAAAACCATGTTAAAAAACTATGTTAAGAAACTGATTCAGGTGGTTCTTAAATTTTTAAATTTTATGACCCATTTTAATGCTTCATTCAAAACTTGAGCAGAATAATAACTCCTTCATTTTATCTTGCAATTAAAACATCAAATAGGGTCCATGAAGCAGTTAGCAGTAAAGCCATGCCTTAAAAGTTAGCAAATGGGTGGTTGTTTTCATCTTCACAGTTATTGTGAAATTTTATTTACAAAAATTATGTGGGAAATTTTGTTTACAAAAGACAGGAGAGGTACCAGAGAGGCAGGAGATAGATAGATAGATAGATAGATAGATAGATAATAGACAGATAGATGATAGAAGTTTTGTAGTACTCTTTGAATTATTCCAGTATTAGCACAGTGCCTTATACATATTAAGTCCTGAATATTTGTCAAAATTAATTGAGTTTAGAGTTAAGGATTATATAGTGGAAGTTTTAAAATTCCACCTTAATTGAAATTAAAACTGAATTAAGATAGTTAATTTATTAAACAGTTTTCTGTGGCTGTGACAAAATAGCTGAGAGAATTAGCTTAAAAGCAGGAAAGATTTATTTTGGCTCATGGTTTCAAGTCCATGATCACTTGGCTTTGTTGCTTCTAAGCCTATGATGAGGATGAACATAAATATATGTTGGAATTCACAAATGAAGCCATCAGGGCCCCAGAGGCTTCTTTGTGGAAAAGATTCTAGTTTTGAATTCAGTTCCTTTAATTGACATAGGGCATTCAATTTTTCTGTTTCTTCTTGAGTCAGTTCTGGTAATATGTATCCTTCTAGGAATCTCCCCATTTCATTTAAATTTTAAGTTATTAGGATTAAATTATTCATAATATTTTTATGCATTATGTCTACAAGTTCTAAAGTTTCTCTTTCATTTTTGATATTGGTAATTTTTGTCTGTATTTTTTCTTTTTAATTAAACCTATTTTTAATTTGTACAAAAATCATAAAATTATACATATTAATGGGGTAGCATACTGTGTTTCAATATATTCTAAATAAGGTTTAACATATTTAAATAAGGTTAAACATATTTATCCTCTCAAAATTTTGTCATTTATGGTGAAAACTTTTAAAATAGTTTTTTCTTGCTTTTTGAAAAAAAATTTAATTTTTTTATTTAAAAGATTGGGCATTGTTGCAATTGTGCAATGCATATTGTACATTTTTGTGAGATTCATAGTGATACATTCATATATGCATATGACATCACTTGATCTGTTTTCCTCCGTCTACCTCCCCCTCCCTCTCCCCCCTTCTCCATCCCTATACATGATAGTGAGATTTATAGAGATATCTTCATATATACACATAAAATTATTTGGTCTGCTTTGCTCCCCAAACCTCTCCTTTCCCTCCACTCCTCCTTTTCCGAATCCCCTTTCACTACTCTATTGTATTCTCATCTCATTTTCATGAGGCCTCTTTTATTTTCTATTTTCTCTCTAGCTTCCACATATGAGAGAAATATAAAATATACTACTGTTATTTGTAGTCACCCTCCTGTGCAAAAGCACACCAGAACTTTTATAGCTTAGTTGTTCCTAACAGCAAGCAACTTCATTCCCAAGGGGATTTTTTGCAATGTCTGGACCAATTTTTGGTTATCACAACCAGGGGTATTACTTGGAGGATTGAGAGAGTGTTAAGCCTGTTATAATGCACAAAACAAGCAGTATGCCTGTGATGGTTAATCAGCATTGTCAACTTGCTCGGACCGAGATAAAGCTAGGATTAAGAGATTTCTGGGTGTTTCCAGACATGGTTGGCATGTGGAACACTGTTTTCCAAAGTGGTTGCACTAATTTGCAATCCCACAAACAATGTAAGAGTTCCTACTTCTCCACCTCCTTGCCAGCACTTGTTGTTTGTGTTTTTAATGATTGCCATTCTAATTGGGGTTAGGTGAAGTCTCAGGGTAGTTTTGATTTGCATCCTCTGATTGCTAATGATGTTGAACATTTTTTCATACATTTATTGGCCATTTGTATTTCTTCTTCTGTGAAGTGTCTATTTAGTTCACTTGCCCATTTTTTGATTGGATTATTTGTTTTTTAGTGGTGATTTTTTTAAGTTCTCTGTATATTCTAGATATGAGACCTTTATCAGAGGAGTAGCTGGCAAAAATCTTCTCCCATTCTGTCAGCTCTCTGTTGAGGCTCTTGATTGTTTCCTTTGCTCTACAAAAGCTCTTCAGTTTAATGCAATCCCACGTATTGATCCTCATTTTAGTTTCCTGTGCCTTTGGGGTATTGTTGAGGAAGTCTTTACCTGTGCCGATGTGTTGAAGTGTTGGACCTATGCCCTCTTCAAGTAGCTGCAAGGTTTCTGGTCTGATTTCTAATCAATTGGCTGAAAGTGTGTGGATTCATTTTGGAGTCTTCTATTCTGTTCCATTGGTCTATGTGTCTGCTTTTGTGCCAATATCATGCTGTTTTTATTACAATGGCTTTGTAGTATAGTTTGAAGTCAGGTATTGTGATGCCTCCTGCATGGTTCTTGTTGATGAGAACTACTTTGGCTATTCTGGATTTTTTGTTGTTCCAAATGAATTTAAGGACAGATTTTTCTATGTCAGTGAAGAATGACTTTGGTAATTTAATAGATATTGCATTGAATCTGTAGAGCACTTTTGGAAGAATGGCCATTTTGTTGATATTTATTCTTCCTATCCAAGAGCATGGGAGATTTTTCCATCTTCTAAGATCTTCTTCAATTTCTTTTTTCAATATTTTATAGTTTTCCTTGTAGAGGTCTTTTGCCTCCTTGGTTAGGTTTATTCCCTAGTATTTTATTGTTTGGGGGGAATATCATGAGTGGAAATGTCTTCTGGACTTCTTTTTCCATGGATTTATGGTTGGCATACAGAAAGGCTTCTGATTTTTTAAAATTGATTTTGTATCTAGACACTTTGCTGAATTTGTTGATCAGTTCTATGAGCCTTTTAGTTGAGTTTGTTGGATCTTCTAAGTATAATATCACGTCATCTGCAAATAGAGATAGTTTCAGTTCCTCTTTTCCTATTTCTATTCCTTTTATTTCCTTCTCTTGCCTTATTGCTCTGGCTAGAGTCTCAAGTACTATAGTGAAAAAGAGTGGTGACAACGGACATCCTTGTCTTGTTCCTGTTTTTAAGGGGAACTCTTGTAGTTTTTCCCCATTCAGTATGATGTTGGCTGTGGGCCTATTGTATATTGCCTTTATGATGTTGAGGTATGTTCCTTCTATTCCGATTCTCTGCAGAGTTCTTATCATGAATGGGTGTTGGATTTTGTCAAATGCTTTTTCAGCTTCTATTGAAATGATCATGTGATTTTTGTCTGTAGTTCTGTTTATGTGGTGGATTACCTGGATTGTTTTTCGTATGTTGAACCAGCCTTGCGTTCCTGGGATGAACCCAACTTGGTCATGATGTATGATTTTCGTGATGTGGTTTTGAATGTGCGTTATGCTAGTATTTTGTTTAGAAGTTTTGCGTCTAAATTCATCAATGATATAGGTCTGTAGTTTTCTTTTCTTGAGCTGTCTTTATTTGGTTTTGGTATTAATGTGATGTTGGCTTCATAGAATGTATTTGGGAGGGTCCTGTTTCTTTCTATTTCACGGAATAGTTTGAGGAGTATTGGGATTAGTTCTTCTCTAAAAGTTTTATAAAATTCATCTGCGAAACCACCTGGAACTGGGCTTTTCTTTGATGGTAGGTTCTTTATTGCTGCTTCAATCTCTTTAATTGCTATTGGTTGATTTAAATTTTCTATATCTTCTTTATTCAACTTAGGAGGGTTGTACGCATCTAGAAATTTGTCAATTTCTTCTAGGTTTTCCATTTTGTTGGAGTATAGTTTTTCAAAGTAGTTTCTGATAATTCTCTGGATTTCCATGCTGTCGGTGGTAATATTACCTTTTTCATCTCTTATTTTAGTAATTTGGGTTGATTCTCTTTTTTGGTTAGGTTGGCTAGTGGTTTATCTATCTTGTTTATTTTTTCAAGGAACCAGCCTTTGGTTTTGTTGATTTTTTGTATTTTTTTATTCTCTACTTCATTGATTTCTGCTCTGATTTTAATAATTTCCTGTCTTCCATTGGCTTTGGGGTTAGACTGTTCCTGTTTTTCCAGGGCTTTGAGGTATGCCATTAGGTTATTTATTTGGTGATTTTCTGTTCTTCTTATGTGGGCACCCAGTATTATGAATTTTCCTCTTAATACTGCCTTCAGGGTGTCACATAGATTTTGATATGTTGTGTCTCTGTTTTTGTTTCTAGGAATTTCTTAATTTCTCCCCTAATTTCTTCTCTGACTCATTCCTCATTCAGCACTGTGGTGTCAGATTCTTTGTTTATTTGATCCTTCATTCCTTTTAGGCTCTCTCTGAATTCTTTTCAGAAATTCTGTATCATTTCTACTATTAGGGTTTTGAATTGTCCTTCTGGCAATCTTTGCACTTCTGTGTTGGCGGGTTCTGTTGTTCTGGGATTGTGGGGGCTCATTGTTTCTTTGCTATTCTTCCTTTTCATGATTTCAGGTTTCTTATGTTTCTAACTTTGTTGCTTTTAGTAGCTCTCTCTCTCTCTCTCTCTCACTCTGTAGATTTCCTATGTCTAATCCCTCTCCCTTTACAGTTTCTTATTCTGGGGGTAGATAGCTGCTACTAGGTGAGCCTTAATGGTGAATAACCTTTACTGAATGGTTATTCTCACTTGCTCGGTATAATGTCCATTTGCAGGCCCAATTCTTAGTCTCCTTCAGTGACTGGGACCCTTGCCTGGTGCCTCTCACTAACTGTGCAGGTGACCAGTGCCACTATTGCCCCTCTCACTGCAAGCATGGGTCTCTGCGTTCTCCACTTGGGCTGTCCCTATGTCTCTCTCTGTCTACACCTATGGCAGGTGTCACCAGCAGGGGGCCCTGGGCTTGTGTCTTTCTGCGTATAGAAGCGATGGTAGTCACTTTGACCCGATTCTGTGCACACATGGAACTCCACGTTTTCTGCAGAGAGGGCTGGTTTGGTCCAATTTTCCCTAGGTATGTCCTGTGGCGATCCCCGGGGACTCTATAAGGGTGCTGTGACCCGCGGGCTGCACGTCTGTCCCACCCAAATGTTGCCAGGGACTGTCTGCTTATCCACGCGTCTACTTCTTCCCACAGCAGACCCCACTCCCACCTCCGCTGGGGCAATCCGCACGGTCTCAGACCCCGTGAGTCCCTGTGGCCGTGCTGGGTGGTCTCTCTCTGGGGCTGCTCATTGACTTATAGTCTCGTTGAGCGCTGCTCTTAATCTCTGGGGTGGGGGGTGGGCTCAGCTGCTGCCACAGGTTCTGGTCAGGCCTCCGGGCCCTGGGGACTCTGCCGAGCATGGATCAAACTGCTGCTCGCTTTTGTCACTAATGCTCTGCAGTGCTGGTTTTAGAAGAGCTCCTTGGCTTCCTTGTTGGTGGCCTGCAGAAGCTGCAACGCTAGTAGCTGCAGGCATGGTCTGACCAAGATGGCGCCGCTGCTTCTGTCGAAGCAGCAGTTCGGGTCTGTGTCAAGCATGGAGCAAGTCGCTGCTCGCCTTCACTGCTGCTATTCTGCAGCTGCTGGATTCACAACAGGTCGCTGGCATCTCCGTTGGTCTTGTGTGGAAGCCACAATGCTGGTAGCTGCCAGTAAGGTCCTGCCAAGATGGGCGCCGCTGCAGCCACTGTGGATGCTGCCATTTGGTCTCTTGAGTGTGGAGGAGCCACTGCTTGCTTTCGTCTCTGCTGATCTGCAGCTGAACTCACAACATATCTCTGGCTTCTCTGCCAGAGACACACATGGTGGCGTGTGGAAGCCGCAATGCCGGTAGCAGCCGGCGCGGTCCGGCCAAGATGGCGCCGCTGCCGATCCTTAGGTAAGGCGCTTGGAGCTTTTTACTTTCCTCTGTTTTGTCTTCTGGCTTTGATTCCGTCACGTTTCAAACTTTCTGTTATTTAGTTCAAGTTTTTGTTGCTTTTCTTCTCCTGTCGAGAAGTTGCTTTCACGGCGATTGAGATCTAAGTCTCAGAGAGACCGTAACATGGTATCTCCCTTGGTCACTATCTTGGAACTCCTCATGAGATATTTGGAAGTGTGCTATTTAATTTCCAAATATGTGAGGATTTTCCAGATATATTTCTGCTCTTGATTTCTAATTTAATTCTATTGTACTCAGAGAAAATACTTCGTACAATTTTAATCCTCAACTTAATAAGACTTTGTTAGATGGGTCAGTTTATGGGCTATCTTACTGAATGTTTTGTTTGTGCTTGAAAAGAATGCATATTGTGCTATTGTTAAGTGGATTATTATATAAAAGTCAATTACATGGAGATGGTTGATAGTGTTGCTCAAGTTTTTGATGTCTTTATTTCTTTTATGTCTGCTGCATCTCAGGGGTAATAGCAGAAGACCTAAAAGACACAGCGGTCATGGTCCCCTCATATCTCCATGTAATTCACTATTTTGGCTGCTAAAACGTCCAAGTGGATGTGGGAAGATGAAAGTAGACTACTACAGATGCAACCAAATATTAACACTAATTGCAGTTGCTATTCCAGAAGAGGCATCTCTGTTAGAACAGAATAGTATAACTCCAGGTATATGGTCTGGAGTCATTAATCTAGAAAATGTCTTCTTAAAAAAATCTGTATAAGCCGGGCGTGGTAGTGCACGCTTGTAATCCCAGTACTTTGGGAGGCGGAGACCGGAGGATCCGGGTTCGCGGCCAGCCTCAGCTCTCTCTCTCTCTCTCCCTGTCTCTCTCTCCCTGTCTCTCTCTCTCTCTCTCTACCTAGTGAGGCCCTCCGCAACTTCATGAGACCCAGTTTCAAAATAAAGTATAAAAAAAAGTAGGGCCGGGAGTGTAGCTCGGAGGTAAAATGCCCCTGGGTTCAATCCCCGGTACCGCAAAAAAAAAAAATCTGTATAAAAAGAGCACCAGAAACAGTCTGCATTCATGTGATATAAACATTTACAATCTCGCTCCATTACTAGGTTAACTTTGACAACACTTCTCATATTTTCTGGATAGACCTGGATGGTTCAAACATGTCCAGAACATCACATTCATCTATTACATTGGTGACATATTTCTTGGGCCAGATGATCACAAAGTGGCAAGGGAAGTACATTGGAAATCTAGGTAAGATACATGCTCCTTGGAACTGGAGTGTAGCTCAATGGCAGAGCACCTGCTTAGGTTCCATTCCCAACACACAGACAAAAATAAAATAGAATTATGGCCCTTGCTCCAGAGGTAAGATAGAAACACTGTGAGGGTTCAAGGAACTGCCACAAGCTAAATTGTTATGGGTTCATTGGTCCGAAGCATCCAAGGATAAAGTACTGTGTCCTCACATCTTCTATCACTGCCATAAAGCACAATGCCTAGTTGTTTCTTTGGGCTTTGAGGCAGCTTAATTCACACTTGAAAATACTGTGGTTTCAGCTTTGAGGTGGACCCAGAGCAGATAAAATCTGTGCAGTGGATCCAGATGTAGTGGACCCTATGATACAAAGGTATCTGTACTAAGGTAGTTGCGAGGTTTACAGAAATAAGATAATAACAATTCCAGAATCTCTAGAGTTCTAGAGCAAGGCCAGGCCAAATACAGTGGAGAATTATATAGTTTTTAAAAATATATCTTTTCATGTGCTACTAGCCCTACTATGTATGTAGTGGTTGGTCATGGGATAACTGAAACAGGTATATTAATGATTTGGCTCTACAATCTTTTTAAAAGAGTAGTAAAAAGAAAAGAGAATCAGAGTTTTATTTATTCACATAAAGAACTATTTAAAGAGACTGAGGGTGTACCCCATACATCTTTCTAATTGAAGGATGGAACCTCCATGGAGCCTAATAAGTGTTTTATTCTTTAGGCATCTTGACAGAAGCTCAAAGTAGAGAAAGGCTGGTTTTTGCCCCCCAAACCACATTGGTGTGACTTTAATCAAATATGTGAAATACCAGGAAAATACACAGAAGACCCAAAAAGCTTTTGAGAAACTGTATCAGAGAAAACATTGCCAACATGGACTGAAATGGACAAAGGCTGTAAAAGATGCTTTCTCCTTCCTATTTCCTCCCTTTTAGAGCAGGAATGTTGATTTCTGCTATACTGTGTTTCACCATTATTTGTTGAGTGGATGGGGTGTGGGGTGTGGGCACACAGCTTGTCGTTCTGGTTTCACAAGTTCTGTGGAGAGAAAGCTATTCCACGATGTATAAAACAGCAGTTTCAGGCTGCGCCTAGCCCAAAATTACTCCATTCTGTAAAGCAGCCATTTGCTGTGAGTTAGTCCATTTTGAGAACAAGTGCTGAGGTAGAATGACTCTACACCTTGTTTGTACAAGTAAACAAGCACCAACCATACAACACAACCATAAGGCACAGACTGATCAATAAATAGTTCAATAAAAGTGACTACCTGTGAACTTATTGAATTAAATCAGAAGCATAGAGATGCATGGGCATCTCAAACCCATATCAAAGCAACCATGCCCATGAGCTTATCAAACACACCAGAGCATTGAATGAAGCCACCCACTCATTTGAGAGTCATAAAAAGAGGATTGTCTCAAGACTGGTTATGGCAGCACACACTGACCCATCATCAGTCCAACCGGTGAACACATCACAAGGTCGACAGGCAATGAAGGAAGATCCAACTTTCTGTCCCAGCGCTTCAGCTCAGCGAGATCTCATCCTTTGCTTGACATGGCCCATGTTGAAAGTGCTTGCCACCCAGACTCTGGCCCAGAAGACATTCTCTGCTGTAATAGTTCTTTGCCTTCAACAACCTGATCAAGCCTCTAGCTGGTTTCCAGTGTTATCTGACCACATGTAGTGATTCTTTGGCATTCCTATCTGCTTTCTTTTTTTTTACAGGTTTTTATTTTTGTCTTTTTTTATTTTTTTATGTTCATTTATTGGTGCATTGTAATTATACATTTTGATATATGTCAGGGTATGAACATCATACATGCACACATTGCACATTTAGCCCTCCCTCCAATCCCACCCTATTCCCTCCTCCTTCCCTCCCTTTCATGCTCCGGATAGTGATTGAGTCTTATAGGTTTGTTTATGTATATCATTCTAACTTCTCTCTCGGTGCAGTCTCCCAAACCCCTGTGGCCACCTTAACCCTGTCTTAGCTTTTATGTAGCCTATACATATCACTGTATAAATCGTGATGCGTGACTTGAGTGTTATTGGTTATTATAATTGAAATAAAAAACCTGTGATTGCCCAGCTTATGACGATCAAGTGACCCAGGAGTATTTGAGTCTTCAGTGAATCACAACCAATGGAAGTAATGTAACTTATGAGTTTACTGTTATCCAATAAACTCCAACATCGTGGAAAGACAACACATCTGGTCTATATTACTGGCATAGCTCGCGCACAATAGTTCACAGATAGAGAGAAACTGTGCTTCTACAACTGTATTTAGGGAACGACGATGAAGGAGGGATACTTATCCACCTTTGGAAATGATTGAGAAGAGGAGATCCTGGACTTTGATCTTATGCCATAATTGGATGAATTTTAAAGGGACATGAGAGATGGTGAGTATATTTTTTATGTGGAAGGAATGGGGATCATTGAAGGCAAGTAGGCTGCTTATAAGACAGATACCTATCATTCCCACATTCCATTTTTCACTCCCTTGCCTAATTACTTTCCCTAATTACTCATTTATGAAGAATATGAAGAATAGAAAATGGCAAAAGTGACGGGATATCGCTTCTGAGATGAGGTCATACAGACCATGACTTCCGTCTTGCTCATACTCTCTTTTTCTCTGGCTGGTCTTGCTTGCTTGCTTCAATAAAGCAAGTTAACATGGTATGAAATGCCTTATAGAGAAGCCTGTGTGAAAAGGATCTTGGGGCAGCCTTAGCCAGCCAGCAAGGACTGAGGCCCATGAATAATTGAATAGCATCAACAGTGCGATGGAGCTTGAAGCAAATTCTTCTCCAGCTGATCATCAGGAATATTGCAACCCAGAGACACATTGGTTGCAGCCTGTGAGAAGCCCTGAGACAGAGGATACAGCTGAGCAGGGCCCAGAGTCCTGACTCATAGGAACTGCAAGATAGCAAATTATTATTTTAAAACACTAAATTTTGAAATAATTTACTATAAAATAATAGGTAACTCATAGAATAGCATATCATTGCTCACCTAGGGAGTCTGTTCTACAACACCATCCCTCACTTTACAGCAGAGGAAAATGAATCCCAGTAATAACTAAGAAGACAAAACATAGCCGGGCATGGTGGCACATGCCTGTAAGCCCAGTACTTGGGAGGTTGAGACAGGAGTATTGCAAACTTGAGGCCAGCCATGGTAATGTCAGGAGACTCTTAGCAACCTAGGGAGACCCTGTTTCAAAACAAAAAGTAATTAGGGCTGGGGATGTAGCTCAGAGGTAGAATTCCCCTGGGTTCAATTCCCAGGACCACATAAATAAATAAATAAATAAAATATGACAGTATTATGAAAGTACGATTAAGCATTCCTTAAAGTTAAAAAAAGGTTTTCAATCACATTAAGATTTCTTTTTTAAAACAGTGGTAAATCTTTCAAAAAATTTTAAATAAAAGAATTACTGAAGCCGGGCGTGGTGACACACGCTTGTAATCCCAGTACTTGGGAGGCTGAGACCGGAGGATCCGGGTTTGGGGCCAGCCTCAGCTACTTAGTGAGGCCCTCCGCAACTTAGTGAGACCCTGTTTCAAAATAAAGAATAAAAAATAGGGCTGGGGGTGTAGGTCGGAGGTAGAATGCCGCTGGGTTCAATCCCCGGTACCGCAAAAAAAAAAAAAAAGAAAAAGAATTACTGAGTTATAGTTTAATAGAACTGAGAGAGAACTTAGAGAGTATCCACTTATTTTAGGGAGGAGGAAACTAAAAACCTACTTTAAATATTTTCCTTTAGTAATTGCCTTCTATAATGGTTTATGAGATGCATGGGAACACCAGGCTCATAGCTTTGTACCTCACCTTATTTTTGAAACCCAAACAGTACAGTCCAATTTAACCAACTACTTTATTCACTAGTCTTGACTTTTGGCAAGTTCTAAAAATAACCCAAATCCTCTGTCAAAGGAGGAAGATTTGCTACTATTGAGGATAGTCAAAGAAATTAGCTTCAGGCTCTGAAAGCAATTTCAAGAAGAGTTCTAAAACTATTTTAAGCAATGGCAGTACTGCTGGAATAAATGTATCTCCTGTCAGGGCAGCTACTTTGAAAGGGATATAGTAATTTGGATCTATAATTTCTGCTTTGTTTCTTGAAGAGTAGAAACACCTTATATATCAAGTGTGCAGAAAATTATGGCCATCCATTCCAGCAAAAATGTAAATAGAAAGTTTCAGACAATGTCTCAATCTTTACTCAACAATCTACAGCTTTGATTCCAAAAGTGATCTCTTTGCCTTTTGTAGTTATTAGCTACATGGGTCTATTGTTATCTTACAATAAGTTTTGTCAGTAACCATTGATTTCTTTAATATTTCCCTTCAATATTATATATAATAGCAGGATTAGATTTAAAGTTATGCAGACTATCATCTCTCTGTCCTAATCCTTTTATCATTCCATATATTTTAGATTTTCTCCGTATTCATACATTGTGATGGATACTTAAAATGTAACCACTAGCATTTTATGACATTGCTCCTGAATTTCAAATAAATTTTAAGGTGCTTGTTAATTTTGCTCAGTTATTTGTGGTTACATGGAACACTGAATTGAGTAAGATTCTGTGGCTTCCTCTGGTCTCAGTGGGAAAGACTTCCATGTTTTGTCATGTCTGCTATGATCAAAGAGGAAAAGTAGACACCTATATATTTAATGATCCTTTGTATTACTGCTTTGATTCTTATTGCAATAAAAACTTCTCTAGGGTGGATAATGCTTTCAAAGACTGTCAGTCAATTATACCTTAGAGGAAATCAAATTTTCCACAGTGTGGAAGAAGAGAGTACAAACAGCTAGTATGCACTGGGAATACGGCATGACATCATGACGAAAGATGGGACAATAGTAGCAAAGATGGTCTGGAATTCCACACTTCTCAGTTTTATCCTAGCGATTCAGCCCTAATTGATTTTAAGTCTTTCTTCAGTTTGGTATGTTTGCCTCTTCTCATCATTCAAGAACATTGCAGAAACCTGAAATATTCATATTAGGATATTGATTTAATCTTGGCTCTATTGTGGGAAATATAGCTTGGGTTGATTTCCCAAGCTATATTTGACTGGAGGAGGGTTGAATTTATCATGGTCATCGCACATAGAAACCCTTGGTGGAAGTATTTTGTGGTATTGCTGGATATTAAGGCAGGAAGTAATAGTACAGTCTTCTATCCCACTTACATCTGTAATCAAGGCTCAGTATTTTTTTTCCATACTGGGGGTTGAACCCAGGGGCATTCTATCTCCAAGCTACACCCCCAGCCCTTTTCCCATTTTTTTTTTTAATTTGAAACAGGGTCTTGCTAAATTACTGAAGCTGGTCTCGAACCTGCGATCTTCCTGTCTCAGCCTAATACCCAGTGTTGAATGTCTACTCAATGTCCCATGTTTGGATTCCACTATCCTATCCTCTCCTCTCTGCTGATGTTTCAGAGATTGTGAAATTGGCTAAACTCCTTTTCCCTACTGCAGTAAAATACTGGGCACAAGAAAGTATGCAATAAGAAAAGTTGAGAACAACTAACACAGACATACTGAAAACTGAGATCAGTCACGGCACTCCAGGTTTACCCTAATATTACCTATATAGCTTCTCCTTTCCCAGGTTCACCTTTCCTCCCTCCTCTCAATGGTCTATATCTCTCTCCAAACCTCTGACTGATGCTCCTTTCTTTTTCTTATTTTTCTACCTCACTTTGATGTAGTCATTCAGAACTAAATAGAGTGCCAACCTCTGAACCAATCTATAGTGTATTGCTGTGACCTGAATCCCATTTTCTCAGTTACCAATAAATTGCAATTCATTCCTCACAGCTTCCCGACATAACCTCTGACTGGTTCACACTAAATCTTTACTGTATCCCAGAAATCTAACCTGGTCTAGACTAGTTCATTTTCATGGTGACTCAATCTGCCTCTCTAGGAGGAGAATTATCCTAATTAGCATTATCTAATTTTTTTCCTTAAAGTTAAACATAATATTCCAAAATTTGGTAGGAAATATATTAACTATGGACAAAGACTTAAAAATCTTTATTGTAATATCAATCTAGCTTGAAAGAACATGAAACCTTGTTGTAGAATAGCTGAACTTCACTTTTTTCTTTTATTCAATTAAGAAAAAAATTGAAAAACACCAAAGTATGCAAATTTTCTGAAGTCAAGGCTTTCCTTTGGTGTGCTGAGAACTTTTGTGAACCCTTCCTATGAGAAGTAATTGGATGTGTGCATAAGATGAATTATAATTCAAATCAGTCACTACAAGCATATCAGTTGGCTTGCCTAAAAATATAATTCATTACTGGTAAATCCTCAAAAATCAGTTTGGAAAAGTGAGATAGAAAAAAAGTAATTACAACTTCTCATACCACTGATTATTCAAGGTATTAATTTGTTTTTATAGCTGAGTATTTGTCAGCAACACAACTCAATTATATTTTATTTAGCAGATTGGAGATGTTGCCCTGCAAACACCACCCTGCACTGTGGACACCACTTGCCACTGCCAATGAGCTACAGCGCAGACCATCACCGTTTTCCTTGAAAATCCTTTCAAAATAGAGGGCTTATTGTTCATTTTATATCACAATTTTGTTTCCAGTGTTTGATATAGATCTCAAGTAGAAAATAAGCTATGGATTATCTGGATGGAGAATGAAAGAGTAAGACCTTGTGGACAGTTTATTCCTATAATATCTTCATCACCTGGTTAGTGGGAATGATGTTAGGTTAGAGTAGCAAATTGGTAGCCAGGCATATCTATGTTTCCAGCAAGAACAGAGTCTTTATGAGTTTACCTGAGGGTTCCATAGCTCCACTAGAAACTCTCCTGGGTTAGGCACTATTTGTTTCTAGCAAGTCTCTAATAGTGCACACTTAAAAACAGTAGCATGATCAGGAAAAGCTTTCAAAACACTTCCAAAAGGGCATTTCAGTGTCTCAAGATGGAGCATTAGTGACCAAAAGGATGTTTTAAAGTGAATGAGAAAATAAACAACCTGACAGGTAAAGTAAGGGACTAGACAGTAGGATATCTTTCAGCAAGTTGGACAGTTACTAAGTGATCATATTTCTTCCCATTATACCAAGAATTAGAGCTATTGGAAGAAAGAACCAATAAGAAAACATAAAATAGATAGCCCAGGGGCAAATACCAATAGCAAGAGGGAAAGCCTGCAGGGACAATGGGAAGAAGCAGGGAAGTCACAGACTATGGGGAAAAACAAAAGCAACTCAAGTGACAGATGTAAAAGTATTAAGGCAATAGGTGGCAAAAGACTATTTTAAAGGAATAAAATCTGAAAAGTAAAGCAAACTTAAAAGGATCTGCACTGAAGGGAGCAAAGATTAGTAAAAGTGGTTCTATGTAGACACCGAGATAGTTGTGGAAGGTATAGTCTATCTTACCCCAATAGGAATACAATGTTGATAGAAGTTCTCCTGGAGTTGATGGATGGATGGACAGCTCAAACGGTAGAATGAATTTGGATGTTTTGGGATAAATAAAAGAGCAAAGCCAATCGACTGTAGATGACAAAAGAAAAGTCTTACTCAAGATCCTTGTGAAAATCTCCAGCTGAAGTCTTGGTAACCTTTTTGCTGACATATAACACAAATTTTCCTTGAGAACAGATGGAATTAAGATGCTCAACTATTCTCACACAAGGAATCTCCTTTGTGGAATATGTGCTGAATATTGCCCCCAACAGAGCATGAGGAACTCCTACAACTGTCCTTAAAGTACCTTTGTTAGGGAGTCTCCTTGTTTAATTTTATCTGCATATCTCGTAGATGAGAAAGAAATGTGTACCTTCCTATTTCCAAATAAGGCACAAAGAAGTTGTAATTGGGTTTTACCAAACTCACATATTTTGTTGCTTTGGTTTGGATGTTGAGTGTCTTTCCAAAAGTTCATATATAAAGGCTTGGTCCCCAGAGAGGTGTTATTGGGAAGTGCTGTGGACCTTTAAGAGGTGGGACTAGTGGAAAGTTCTCAGGTTTCTAGAGGAGTGGCTTTGGAAGGAACTGTGGGACTCCACTCATCCTCTCTCTCTCTGCTTCAGTTTGAATTGTAGCCATTTGCTCCTACACATACTACCACCATGATGTGCCACCCTCAGCAGAACCCAAACCCACAAGACTGACTATTCTTGCACTTGAACCTCCAAAACTGTGAGCTAAATAAACCTTTTCTCTTTATAAAATTAGTTGCCTCAGGTATTTCATTGTAGTAATGTAATGCTGACTAAAACATCCTCTTTAAGGAAAGCGGTAAACAAACAAACCAATGAACAAACAAAAAATGGTCTAGATCCTCCTGTGCTTGAGTGAACACTGGTTATCTTGTGTCAGGGATGGGATAGAGCTTCTATGGAAGCTCTATAGATTTACACTAAAGCTAATGATGATTGAATTTTAGGGCCACCTCACTCACATGGTTTCAAAACAAAAGTGAGTGCTTTAGGTAGGATCTGATTTTTAAAATTTCGTTTCAATTTTCTGTTTGTTTTCAGAATAATCTCTCTTAATTTTATCATTTTTCATCACTTTTGTTTCGTATTCCATTATTTTATCTAAAATTTATTCTTTAATACATCTATGTATGACCAAGAAGGAAACATTTATACAGTCTAAGTCAGTGACTATAATTTCTCATTTCTTTCACTGAAAAATGATTATAGAATTGGTTTCAAAATATCTACCACTGGGCCATTTCTTTTAGTCTCTCACCACTGTTTCTATGTATGAACTTCATTAAGATCTAAAGTAATTAAAATGCCCCTGGAGACCTGGCAACCAATGACTTTCAGGTTCATGTTTCTTGGCTTTTACTACTTGAAAGGGGTTGCCCTTTTATTCTAATTAAAAACAAACAAACCAAGGAACTCAAGTGAGTAAAATGTCCACTATTTTTAGTGCATTTTGGACATGTGTTTTGTAATTTTGTGTTCTTTTTCTCACCCATAGACTTGTATCAGTTTCCAACTGGGATTCCAACCTCTCACTGCCCATTCTGGAAGAGTTAAGAAGTGCCAACTTGGGAAATTAGAGCAGTTCAAATGATTTACAAGCCTGTTTTCAGCCAGATGACTGAAAGGATTTTGGTTATCATCTGGACATATACCGATGTTGCAATTGATAAAGAATAAAGAGTTATGAATTTTTGTTGGTTGGCCTTTCCTTTCGATATTAATGTAATGAAAAGATTTAAAGTACTGTCTAGACTGGAGCAGAGAGTGTCCTCAAATATTGGCAGATCTTGGAACACTATGTCATTGCAACATAAGGAATTGCTGCCAGAGGAATTGGGGGGGGAGGAGAGGTGGTAGATATTCAATTCAGAATTTATTAACATTATGGAGTAAAAATAATTTTATGCTTTAAAAATTCTTAACAAATGAGGCATCCTTTCCCATGTGATTCTTAATAAATCATTTTCTGTCTGAAAGCCCAAGTTAAGAACCCTAATCAGTAATTGTTTATAGCAGACCTAGTATAGGGACCGATGACTACCTAGTTAATGTAGTATTGCTTAAGAAAGGATGAAAGGAAGTAGAGTTTCAAAATTAATGTAGAAGGGGGAGTCACATCGCTAAGCCTATACAACTTCTACAGTGGAAAAATGAAAAAGGCAAACACCCCACTCTCCACACGAGAGGGAGATGGCTGATGTGTAGGAATTAATCATATCTGAGAGTCACTCTTAAAGAAACACTGGGAGTCAATATTAAAGGCTAAAGTAATTAATTTATTATTCAGGTAGATTCCCCAGGCAGAGTAAGAAGGAGACTAAACTCTACTCGATATAATTAGGGGGCCCAGGGAAAAACAAAGGGAGAGGTGTCTTGACAATTATGAACATTACAATTAGTCCCCAACATAGGATGGCTTGATTTAGGTTTTTTAAATTTTACAACAGTGGTAAAGCAACATGTTTAGTAGAAACCATAGTTCAAATTTTGAATTTCAACTTTTTCCCTGGCTGCTGTTAAATGGTATGCACTCTCTTGTGATGCTGGGCAGTGGCAGTTAGCTGCAGCTTCCCATTAGCCAAGGCATCATGAGGGCCAACTAATGGTACTCTGCGGTATGTCGTGGTGATAAGCTATGACGTGTTTAGAAGTTAGGTATATGAAATAATTTTCTAACCCACCAAAAGTCACAGAGCATCTTTTCATTCTCATAATTGTTTTCATCTGCTGCTCCAAATTCGAGGGGGCAGCACATTAAAAGTATGTGTGTGTGGGGTTTTACATATTTATTTTGGCCTCCTCTTTGTTTTAACAATTGATCATTTCACATGTAAATCCAGATTTATGAAGAGAAAGATATGGCAAGACCACATTCTTGCAAAACAGTCATTGTTGGGAGGTGTATGGCAATGCTGCTCTCTGCAAAAGCCTGCAAGCTCATTCTGCTTTGCCACGGTCCCCAGTTCTTCCCACTAATGACACCACTTCACCCATTACCTGCTTAAAGTTTGAATGCCTCAATTTATGAGCCTTAGTTTAGAATTTCCTTTTCCTCCCAAATTAATGGTTTTCCTTGGATATGTGTTTTGTGTGTTTTAATTATAGGGATCAACTCCGCTGCAGCACTGACCAGTACAAATACTTGGGAAAACTCAGTGCTACACCATCAGCAATGGCCCAGGGGCCACTGCTCCTCGCCTGTTCTGAGAGACGTGGCTATCCACCTGCTTCACTGACTGTCCTGTCGAACCCTGGGTGTGCTGCTGCATTTCAAATATCAAGTGTGGGGGTTTATTTTAAGGGAAGAAGGGGAATGGATTCAGGGAGAGGTAAGTGGGAATTTAGGTCAAATAAGGAATTAAGAAATCCATAAAGGACCCCCTTTGCAGGACCCAATTCTTAGGTGCGTTGCCTTTTAGTACTTAAGTATGACTTCTTGCTGCCTTTATTTTACTTCTCTCCTGAAATTGTCCTTTTATTCCCTTTTCTTAAGGGGAATTTCATTGGACTAAACATCTGGAGGGATAGTCGCAAAACTAAAGTGATGCTTTCCTCAAAGGAAAAGAGGCTTTCTCGTTCCATGAATTTCTGTTCTAGTGATGTCTCCCTGCTTAACAACCAATTCCAAAACCTAAAGCCATAAAGTAACAACACATTACTATGCTCAAAAGTCTGCAGATTGGTAGGAGCTTGGCAGGAATGCTCGGATGGCTGAGGGTGGAGCAGTGGGCCATGTACAGCTCTCTCTCAAAGTCTCAGGGCCTCTCTGTACCATCTTGCCACGGAGTCGCTCCAGTAAGATGTCCTCAGGGAGGTCAGGGTTTTTACGTAGCAGTGAAGGATGCAAAGCTTCTTATGCCCTCACCTTAGGAATTCTAAAATGTTACTGCGTCTACAGTCCATTGCTCAATAAATCTCATAAGGCCAGCACGGATGGGAAAGTAGAGGAGTTGTTAGGCTGCTTCTCAATGGGGGAAGGAGCGAAGCATTCGTGGACATGTGTAACCATCTACTGTGGCCTGGTAAACTTACTGAGTGCACTATGACACATTTCAGGCAGTCACTGGCATTTCAGTAGTGTCGCTCCGTGGCGGATCTGGGGACTGAAGGGGGGGTGATGTGCAACACTAGATGAGAACTCTGCAGTGGGTCCACGCAACAGAGACAGCATTACTCCTCAATAGGCAAGAATGTGGCCATTGGAATGGGGCACAGAGGGAGGCTGGCTGGCTCATTTCTGTGAGACTGCTGAGTGGAACGCAGGGGATATATTGAAATAACATCAACATCGCACTTATTTTGACAACACTTAATTGGCCGTCTCAAACATACAGTGCAATGCTGAAGAAGCCTGAAAGGATTTCAGAGCAGCCCAAATAATACGATATGGTTTAGATGTTAAAGTGTATTTTACTTATTTATAAGACTGTTTGGAGCACTTTCAGGTCTGACTTGGCTCACATACAGTCTTACCTTATGCACAATTAGAATAAATGCAGCTTGTGATATTTTAGCAGAAAATAAATTTAATAATGAATTCCAAGAAATGGAAAGACTGCAAGAGATAAGTTCATTGGCAGCAATAAGGAATAACTCGGCAGTTAAACCTAAATATCTTCCCAACCCTCGCATCTTTCTCCCCTTTCCCAGACTGTTTTTCCCCACCACGTGAAACCCTGGGCCGGCTGGTCTTTCTCTGCAAACTCAGCTTCATTCCCAGCTCTCAGATCAACAGCAACGTAAACACTTGCAGGCCCCCACCTAAGGCTCAGCATTGTCTGTGATGTGGATCTGACTCTGAAGTGCTGTCTCTATTCTAGTAACTGTGAGTCCTCTCTCATTCTTGAGTCCCTCTCCTAATTCTCCTTATTCTTCTAGCTGGCTTTCATCTTAGGTCTCTGTTTTTAGGGGTTGTAATGGTTTGGAAATAGAATGCCCCCCCCAGCGCTCATGGGATCAAGGTAGTAATGTTGGAAGCAGAGCTTGGTTGTAACCTCAGCAGTGGATAAATCCATTGTACTGGATTTATCTGGGTGGTGGCCTGGGCTGGTAGGGTGTGGCTGGAGAAGGTGGGTCCCTGGGGTGCAGCCTTGGAGATTAAATATGGTTTCTCCTCCCTTTGCTCTTTCTTGTTTCCTGCCTCCATGATGTGAGGAGTGAAGCATTGTGCTTTCCCTCTCTTTGCTTCCTGCCGCCATGCCCTGAGATCTGCGGTCCCTGGCCTCACATGGACTGAACCCCCAAATCCCAAGGAAACCATGAGCTAATAAATCTTCCCTCCTCTACGTTACATGGTCAGGTCTTTGGATTATAGCAGTGGGAATGCTGACTGAGACAGGGGTGTTATTTTATTTATTTATTTATTTATTTTGCGGTACCAGGGATTGAACCCAGGGGCATTCTGCCTCCGCGCTACACCCCTGGCCCTATTTTTTATACTTTATTTTGAAACCGGGTCTCACGAAGTTGCAGAGGGCCTCACTAAGGACAGAGAGAGAGAGGGAGAGAGACAGAGAGAGCTGAGGCTGGCCGCGAACCCGGATCCTCCGGTCTCTGCCTCCCAAAGTACTGGGATTACAAGCGTGTGCCACCATGCCCAGCTCAGGGGTGTTATTTTGATACCTGATGTCCGACTCCCTCACGAGTTGGGGTCCTGTACTTCCAGCAGTTAGCCACAGCAGATGAGTCACTGTTTAGTCAGTAGGACTGTTTCATCTCATAAAGGACATTTCCTGTGACCACTTCCTGCCTGCCAAACTACTAACTATCCATAATCCGAGCTAGCACTGTCACTTTCTTCTCAGGTCAGGATGACCTGATCTTCATCATGTCACCATGCTGCTGATGTTCAGGCCAAAGCTGGAAATGAAGGACAAGACTTGAATTCTGTATGCCTTTCACTGTCTCTACCTCTGGCATCGGCAACATTTGCTGGTTTTGTAGGCTTATCTCCCCTGAGCGGCAGGTCCAGTGCTAGATGATATAGATGATACTCCTCTCCCTGGTTGCCCCATCTTGTACTAAATGCTTGGCCAATAGCCATGCCCTTTTATTTATTTATTTTTTTTTTTTTGCGGTACCGGGGATTGAACCCAGGGGCGTTCTACCTCCGCGCTACGCCCCCAGCCCTATTTTTTATACTTCATTTTGAAACCGGGTCTCACGAAGTTGCAGAGGGCCTCACTAAGGAGAAAGAGAGAGAGAGAGAGAGAGAGAGAGAGAGAGACAGGGAGAGAGAGAGCGAGAGAGCTGAGGCTGGCCACGAACCCGGATCCTCCAGTCTCCGCCTCCCAAAGTACTGGGATTACAAGCGTGCGCCACCACGCCCGGCTAGCCATGCCCTTTTAATACTCTGGATATGTCTGCGACAACCCCAGATTAAAAGATAAGGAAGAAAATAAATGTCTGTGAAACAAATACAAAACCAAAGGATAGAGTGTGGTATTATCTTGGGAACAACTATATACCCCGAGAATAATGATAATAGTAACTTATATTTATCAGGCACATTTCTAAACCTTTTACCTGTATGAACTCATTTCATCTCATAACTTGGCAATGGGGTACTATTATTATTCCCATTTTGCGCTTAAGGACACTGAGCTAATCAGCCTCCCATTACTTTAACAAAATACCTGGAAT
Organism: Glis glis; assembly: GCA_004027185.1. Classification (NCBI taxonomy): domain Eukaryota; kingdom Metazoa; phylum Chordata; class Mammalia; order Rodentia; family Gliridae; genus Glis; species Glis glis. Next base: position 923 of record PVJS01006422.1, on the reverse strand, counting down.
AATCAGCTTAAAGAGGAAAAGTTTATCTGGCTCACAGTTTTGGAGGTTCCAGTCCATGATCAGTTGGCCCTGTTGCTTTGGGCCTGTGGAAAGACAGCACATCATGGTGGGGATGGTGTGGTAGAACAACCTGCTCCTACATTGCAGCCAGGAAGCAAAGAGAGAGAGAGAGGAGGCTCCAGGGTCCTGATGGCTCCTCCAAGGGCATGTCCCCAATCACCTAACTTAATCCTGCCAGGCCCCTAAAGAAAACCTACAGGTTCCACCAGCACCCAGTAGTGCCAAGGGCTGAGTACTAATCCTTCAACATATGGGCCTTGGAGGGGGGCATTTAAGATCCAAACTATAGCTGACATTACCTGTACAAACAACGGGCTCAGGTTATATGGATGGGTCTATGGGAGGGTCACTTTTAACCCTGGGAATCTTGCCCCAGAATCTTCCCTCTAACCGATTTTCTAAGGCCTCAATAGATGTCAATGTGTCCAAAGAAGTCACCATGTAACTAGAGTTCTTACTGTCATGGTCATTTACTTTCTCATCAGGCTTATTTAATGCCCAAGTCATAACATATCTTTGATTTAGATCTAAATCTTTACAAGGCATAAGAACATACACAAATACATTTCTGAAATATATCAAGAGCAATTTTATTTATGGCTTAATATAGACCTTTCCAAAGTTAAGATTGAGAAGACTCAAAAGTCATATATTAGATCCATATTTAAAAGAAAATGAACCTCCAAACAAAAATAAATTATGAATTTTCCTCCATAAAATATCTATAAGAATTAGATATAATTATCAATTCCATTTTACTAAAAGTTTGGCCAGGTTACTAAACAAATTTTGTTCCCTGTACTGTATTTCTTTTCTCTCCCTCCCTCCCTCCCTCCCTCCCTTCCTTCCTTCCTTCCTCCCTT